>JAHXMU010000675.1:0-45746 GCA_019455685.1 Philornis downsi
TTAAAAATTTCAACGCTCTCTAACTTTCTGCGACCCTGGTAATTATTTGTAAAACATACTCAAAATTGTGAGAAACTACGGCTTCAGTTAGGAGCTAGAAAGAAATAAACAGGCGTTAAATCGCAAAATCTTGGAGCCAACTCACAGGGCCAAATCGAGATATGCATCCCTTAACATATCCATTGTTTCACGAGCAGTGTGGCATGTTGCATCGTCCTGATGAAACCACATGTGAACCAAATTCAACTCAGCCAATTCGGGCAAAGAAATTGACGGTAACGTTTCTTCCACGGCTGTCTTTGAAGGAAAATAGATCGATGATGCCACCAGCCCATAAACCACACCAGACTGCCGTTTTTTTCGGATACATCGGTAATTCGTGTATGGCATGTGGCTGTTCATCACTCCAAATGCGACAGTTTTACTTGTTTACGTATCCGTTCAGCCTCATCGCTGAACACAATTTTTCGATAAAACAGCGGATTTTCATTGAGATTTTGTAAGACCAAAAATTAGACATTGTGGTAGGTCATTCGGCTACAATTCTTGTGTAAGTTGAATTTTATAGGCTTTCAAACCCAAATCGGCGTTTAAAATTTTCCATATGGTTGAGTAGCACATGCCCAATCGCTGAGAACGGCGGCGAAATTGACATTTCATGATCGTCATTAACACTGGTCGTTACGGCTGCAATATTTTCTTCGGTACGCACTCTGCGTATGCGATTCGATGGTTTTATGTCCAACAAAGTAAATTTGATGCGAAATTTGGAAATAACAGCACGAATTGTTGATTCAACAGGTCGATTATGACGACCATAAAATGGTCGTATCAAACGATGCACATTTGTCACAGAGCACGAATTTTGATAATAAATTTTAACGATTTGCAATCGTTGCTCGTTTGTTAGTCTTTCCATGATGAAATGGCGGAGTATACTGTACACTTTTCAATTTGACAGATGACGTTTGGACGCCGCTACCAACCAGTGCTGCCAATTTGAAAAACTTAAATCTTAAAAAATCACCCTATTGTTATGTGTAAACATTAGGACGTTTTCGTTTTTTTTTCTTGAATACTACATTTAATACAACATTTTTAGAAACTGTTGATTACAATAAATATCACTTGCAGTATATTTGAGATCTTTCAAATATTCCGATTCCACTTTTTATGTTTCCAGAATATCTTTCGAAATAGAATATTAGTATAATTTAACAGGACGGAAACACGTAATGTTATTTGACGTAAGCAAATAAGAACTCGTCACATCAGAAAAACAAAGGAAGACTTACAAATTTAAACTTCATGGCAGGAAAATGTTAAGTAAACCTTTTTCAACTACTCGTTATGTGGCCGAGAATAAATGTCAATATTATTGATATTGATTCTTTATGTAGATATTTCTGCGTGTATGTGTGTATAAATACATATAACGAAACTTTATATATTTTATATGATGCAACAGCAAAAATAACAATAAATTTGCTATAACAAAAATATGAAAAGAACGCAGAACGCAAGATGAAATTGGAAAATTTATCGATCTCATATCTTGTAATTGTGCACGTAAACAAATACTATTGCAGATATCTACAAACATTGGAAACACTAAGATCTGCAAATATGGAGATTCGTTTTCATGCGCAACATCTCTACCTATAGTTATGTACAAACGACGTAAGACTTTGTATGTGCGCACATATTATGGGTGAAAATATAGACTTATGAAGCAATTCTACATGTTTGTGTTAAGCTGTTTTACAGAACTTCGCACAAATAGAGGATGAAATACGGCATACGTGCACATATTTAAATAGGACCAAAGACAAAGCCAAAGTAACGAAGTTGTAGAGGTGTATGGCAACAAGGAAGTACAGTACAATCTCCACATGTGTAACTATTTGAAATTACAGCTAGTGCAATAATATATCTTGTAAGAAAACTTTCACATTGGTATAACAGATTTTTAAACTTTAATGGGTAAGAATTTAAAACATTGTTTTAATAAGAGAGAAAAATACAATTTGTTTTCTTTTTCTCTTAATAAAACCAAATTTTTCAATTTTTCATTAATGGAAATAATTTATTAGATAACTTTGTTTTATTATTAGGTACGCAACTAAGTTCTCACTGTTTTCTTTTTTTAATAAAATTTCAACTTTATTATGAAAACATGTTTACAAATGATTCATTGAAAGTATTGCCCATCGCTAGCTACTACTTTTCCCCGTCTTTCTGGCAAAGCTCGAATACCGTCACGGTAAAATTGTTTATCTTTTGATGCTATCCACGAATCCATTTATTTTTTTGATGTCGTCATATGATTGAAACTGCTGGTCAGCCAGACCGTTTGCCATCGAACGGAACAAGTCATAATCGGATGGCGTAATACCTGCAGAATATGGCGGATGGGGTGAGACTGCCCATTTCAATGTTTCCAGATAGGTTTTAACGGCCCGCGGGTCACGTGAGGCCGATCGTTGTCATGCTGAAGAATCACTTTTACGTGCCTCTACGTGTGTTGTGGGCATTTCTCACACCGAGCTCAATGGCAATAATTGAAGTCAATACCTATCCCCAGTGATGGTTTCGCTGGTTTCAACAACTCGCAATAAATAACACCGTTCTGGTCCCACCAAATACAGAAAATAATCTCTACAGCGTGACTATTCGTCAAAGGCGACGACGTAGAAGCATGACCGGATAGCCCCCATAACTTTCTTTTCTTTGGATCGCTGTAATGAGTCCATTTTTCATCACCCTTTACAATACGACGTAGAAAACCTTCCTTTTGTTCACAGGCGAAAAAACGGCACTTAACGTCCCTTGGCTTCAAATCATAAGCAACCCAAGTTCCTTGCTTTTAAGCCATTTCCAACGCATGCAATCGCTTCGATATTAGGAGTTACCCGCAAAGCAATTTCCAAGCGATTGCATGCGTTGGAAATGGCATTGCGGATTACTGTTAATATTGAAGCGAGCTCTACGTGCGCTTGATACGGATCCCCGTCAAACAATGCCGTCAATTCAGTGTCTTCGAAAGTTGTTCGTCTTCCTTCACGCGAACGGCCGTCAACATCAAAATCAGAGTCTTTAGAGTAAATAACCAATCTCGACATGTTGTTCTACTTAAAACAGCATCTTTGTAAACGTTTTGTAGCTCTCGATTAGCTTCTGCCGCTGTTTTCTTCGATTGAAAGAAGAAAATCAATACTTCCCGCATATGACGATTATTTGGCACAAAATCACACATATTCCCACAACCAAAAGAAAATCCCTATTGTGTCGAGACGGTATGTTTACCATATACGTAAGTTTGGCTCACGATGTTTAGGTTATGGCAAAATAGACTAGCACTTACAGCTAGCTGGCTCCATATATTGGCAAACAGCGGGAACTCAGTTGCGCACCTAATATGACCATAAAGACACATTTTCTGAGGCCCCATAACCCATGGCACTAAAATTATGATGTGATTGATCCAATATTGACAATGACATAGAGATTTTTGAGGATGCATTCATCAGACTAAGACTCGAAAATAAATCATTATTAATGAAGGTGTCCGCTTGGAGAAATTTTCTATTTCAATGTCTTTCAATATTTTCCAGAGTTAGTTTTCCTTACTATTTAGTTTATAGTGGACGGAATGCAACGTCTATAATTGCAATCTCACATCTAAATTTTTATTTGTTTAATGACTGCTCATAGATTATTTTTTTGTGGGTTAATCCTTTTGTAAATTAATTGTTTTCGGAAATCCTGCTAAAAATAATGATTTTTTTAAGAAAATTTATTTTATATTTAATTTTATTTTAATTTAATTTTTAAATTTAAGAAAAACTCTTGAATTAAACATAAAAATAAAAAAGACATAAAAAAGTCTTTCTTAGCTAATAATGTTGTGGATCGAAATACCTCCTTTTAGGCGTTTTTTCTTGCAGTATCCAACAAAATTGATATAACATCTCAACCGTTTATTCAATAATCATGTGTTATAAAGCAACCTTTAGAAGATGAAATTAAATTATTTACACATTTGGTTTTTTTCATTGAAATATCTGAGTAGGTAGATAGAACGTATTAGAAATTGTGGTCAATTCCAAACGGTATTTCGGTGATAATGATTTAATTTCTTTTGTTTTTAGAACAACGCAACACATTTTGTCAATTTACAAAACGTTTCCATTTGCAGTTTGACTTACAAATATTGTCCTCAAACTGTATGCCACCAACTCTATCCCACTCCCATTTAAGTCAGCATACGTTTGTGAAATTGCTGCCGTCGACTTATCAAACTACAGTGATCTGCGAACCATTCATTGCATTTTCTGGTTGAATACGAATCTACACATATGAAGGAAGAAGATAAAGGGATTATAAACCCCTTGAATGAAGTGAAAAAATGATAAGAGCATATTTCTGCGAATCAGTCGAATTCGACACAAAATGTACTTTCCTACTTCAAAAGTCTTCGTTCAGCTGATAAGCAGCAAAAGCAAAACAACAATTTGCTGATTTTAACATTGGCATTCTCTGATATGCTAACGCGTTTGAGAAAAACGAAGGATGTTTTTTATGAAAACGTTTAGCTTTTAATTCGGTTTCTGGTTCGACTAATCGTCTGCATAGAACTGATGTTAGTTGGACCCAAATTAAGTTTCTTAGAAGGCAAAAACAAAAACAAAAACAGAAACTTTCGCTTTACATAGAAGAGCGTACTATAATCCTCTTAAGGCCATACGCACAAATATAGGGCTATCCATTTCGTAGTTTCAGAATCGCCGGTCCGGCAAGGCCGTTAGCTGTTAAATGCCTCTCATCTGAAGTGTTATTTATTTAGTGAAAGGTTTGCGATTTGCGAATGAGGATTGTTTAACAATCGAATAACGTGTAAAAGTAGTTAAAACCTAATACAAAAGTAATGATTCAAATGTGGGCTTTCAAACGAACGAAATGTTCTTCAGCAATGAAACTCATTTCTCACTCGGTGGTTACATCAAAAAGCACAAATGTGGCATATAAAGCTCGGAGAACCCTGACGTGATTGCGAAAAAGCCACTGCATCCGGAAAAAGTAACTGTTTGGTGCACATTATGATTTGGAGGTGTCATTGGGCCACATTTTTTCAAAGGATCCACTGCTTCAACCAACCCAGAGGCGGTTATTTAAATGACATTTTAAGTATGTAAATGACATTTATGTATTATGTATGTATTTCGTACATAATGGCAAGATTCAAGAAATGTAATGAAATAAAAGTTTCATCGAAATCACAGCTTTATGTGCGATTTATTTAACTTTACTTTTGAAACCGAAAAATGGGCAACTTTATATATAAATAAATCCGAAAATTATTATTTTTATGAAACTTAAAAACGTTATAGCTGTGCATGAGAAAAAAAATTATGAAAAATTGTCAATCTACTGAATGCTGGAAACCATCCCCGATCCTGTTCTTGGTAAAGAATAATAACTTGTTTTTATTATTTATTTTTTTTTCTCTCAATATGGCAGCAATAATTTCGTTTTCTTTATTTCTGAATCCACATAAACATTTCCTAGAAATACCAGAAAGAATAGCTGTTGTAATACATGAAATCGAATAAGTGCATTCAATACACACCTAATGCTCCCCTGTTCACCAATGTGTATAATTGATGTAGACGGCAAAACAACAAATATATTATTGTTTATTTCTAATTTATATTTATAAATTCTTAATATAGTTTTCCTGGAATTTTACTGTAATTTCTCTTAAAATAAAATAGGATATTTCTAACACAAACTCAGCCTAGGTATTGTTTTTTACGGTTCCCTATAAATTGCAATCAATATTTCATAAGTCAAATGAACTCAAATAGCAAATACAAATTAAAATATTTATTTGCTTGCCAGCATTTATTAGCAGTTTACAAAGAGAAAAAGTAAACCGAAATATCTCAATACTGGTAAACAATTTCTATTTAAATAGAACTACACATATTTGTATAACTTTTGAAAGCTAACAATTGCTAAGATTCAAATGTAGAAAGGCAAAAAAAACACAACTTGCCACAAGTTCCTTACATTATAACGAGAGTGATATTGCAACTTAATTTCTAGAAATATACAGGAAAATTATGAAGTTTGATGAAAAAAGTTGTAGAAATGAAGACTATATAAACATACATTTAAAGGACAAAAACATGCACAAGAGGAGCGACTGTATTTTGCGATACAATTCTACTGGACGAATAATTAATAAAATGCAATCCCTTGCATAAGTTTTTTAATATGTTCTGGAGGTCCGAAAATTGAACTTCTACAGTTTTACAGAAGTGAATTTCCACAGTTTTACAGAAGTTGTTAAGAAGCAACCTGCTGAACCACAAAAATACCGGATTCTGGTTATAAATAATTTGCTTTACTGAAAGCAAAACTCAAAAAAGAGTATCCAATTCATTGGATAAAGAAGATTTCTCATTTAGATTTCTACTAGGAAATTAAAAAAGGTCCCAAAACCAATTGCTCCTGGAAGATACATTTTTTTTTTTTCATTTTGGAAAACTTAAAAGATATGTAAAATTGTGATTTGGAAAAATTCTTGTGATGTTTCATGTTTAAGGTGTGTGTTTATGTAAGAATTTTACTTCTATTATTATAATTTTAATTATAAATGATCGACAAGTCTAGTAAATGGTTCTCAAACTCTGCAGTTCAGAATGTAAACTCACAGAATATGAGAAGCTTTCTTATATCTCATTGATAGGGTGATGCAAAGGAATTTTGTTTTTTGTTCTTCCGTTTCTTTCAATTGCTTTATGAGCAGCCACAACTATTACAAATATACTGAAAATTCCACTTTTTCCAGGAATAGATTTAGTGTTTGCGAGAACTATTTTTTTCCACTTGCGTGTGACTTGTACAGATCATAGTATTGTTAACGACGTCCTGACTCGTTGTCAGATGAGTGAACGTGTTAAAAAAGCCCCTTTTCCTATACAAAACATAAAGTCTGCTTGTTTTTCCATTGCAAACTTGTATTTTTAGAATACAAAAGGTACAGGGTGGCGCACAAATTGTGCTACTGTTAACTATCAAAGGAGACCGTTATTTAAAGATGTCATAGGGGGTTTTTTTACCCAGAACTCGCCAAAGACGTATCTGTTTCAACAGCATTTGGTTCCAAAAAAAAAGGGGCAACTACTCACATAACCAGACCGATTATGGCGGAGCTCTAACGAAAATTCAAAAACAAATTTATATCCAGAAACTCTACTTTCCGCTGGGCCTCAAGGCCATCTGACCTGACTGCACCATACTTTTTTATAGGATTATGTGAAGCAAGAGGTGTACAAAACGAAACCAAGGAATTTGATTGATCTGAAATAGTCCATTAAAACAATAATTGAGGCAATCCCGCAATGAAAATCTTTTAAACAATTTCTGGCAAGTTCTTTCATTTGGCCCGTTTTTTTCATTAACAGACTTCAGTTTTTCGGCTGGCTTTAGCAGCCGATTTTCCTTGTAGGAAATAATACAGCATATATGAGGTGTGATCAAAAAATAACCGTTATTTTCAATTTTTTCCAAAAAGTTTTCATTTATTCATCTATTTCTATTTTATTTCCTTTAAAGTAGTCCCCGCCAGATATAATATACTTGTGCCAGCTTTTTTTCTAATCCTCGAAACACTTCTAAAACGTGCTTTCTGGTATCGCTAACAGCTCCTGTTTCGATTTTTCTTTTATCTCCTCTTCAATCGCAGCAAAACGCTCTCCTTTCATCGGTGTTTTCAGTTTTGGGAAGAGGAAAAAGTCAGCGGGGGCCAAGTCCGGTTAATACGGTGGTTGAGGCATGATTGCGGCTTTGTTTTTGGCCAAAAACTCACGCACAAGCAACGATGTGTGAGATGGTGCGTTATCATGGTGCAAAGTCCATGATTGGTTTTTTAACAATTCTGAGCGTTTCTGACGAATTGCTTCGCGCAAACGGCGCATAACTTCAAGATAGTATTCCTTATTGACCGTACGAGCTTGTGGCAAGAGTTCATGATGCACCACGCCATTACAATTGAAGAAAACAGTGAGCAAAACCTTCACATTTGACCGAACTTGACGTGCTTTTTTCGGTCTTGGCTCTTCTGGACGCTTTCATTGGGATGAGTGGGCTTTGGTTTCAATGTCATAGCCATACACCCATGATTCGTCACCAGTTATGACCTTTCTGAGGAAATCTGGATCATCATCGTTGACGACGTTCAACATGTCCTGAGCGATGTCCATGCGACGTTGTTTTTGCTCAAAATTTAGCAATTTTGGAACAATCTTCGCTGCCGCACATTTCATGCCTAAAAAATTTGTTAAAATTGCTTGGTTTGAGTCGAAAAATATATCAACATCATCAGCAACCTCTCTAATAGTGATTAAACGATCATCCAAAATCATTTTCTTCACTGCTCCAATGTTTTTATCGGTTGTTGACGTGCTCGGGTGACCAGGACGAGCATCGTCATTGACATCTTCCCTGTCTTCCTTAAACCGGTTATACCACAATTGAACTTGTGTTCTGCTCATAGTAGACCAAAAAATGCAAATGTCCTTACACATTTAATTTCATTTTGCACACAAAACTTAACACAGTTTCTTTGATCCATTTTTTCGAATAGTAAAAAACCAAAGAGCACACCAAAACACGATTAACCTTTTTATCTGTCAAAAACAAACTGGCTGATATTGTCAACATATATAACAGACATAAAACAACACAAAAAAAAAAATGTGAAAATCGAACATACGTAACTTTCGAAATTTGAAAAAATCTTTTTTTTTATCACACCTCCTATGCTCCGCTTTCCCCACTTCCACTTTTTAAAACTTGTTTTTAAAACGCTATAACCGCTCACGGCTAAAACGAGAACACCAGTAAACCATAGTAAACAGTTTAGAGAAGGGGTGGGAGGAAGTTATGATAGTGTTTGAAGGACCTCTACACCATGAGAAGTGACGTATGGTGAACTAACGAGTTAACCGAACAAACTTTCCAAACAACCCGGCATATTGATTTTAGAAAAAGTTATTTGAACTTCTTATTGCAGCACATCTGATGTGCCACCCTGTACATGACCTTAGCACCTTACATTCCTTTAAGCAAACAAGCAAATTTGTTGTCTGTGGCCAAAAAAAAAAATTTGTGAAAAATTTTAATTTTTGTTTTCGAAGCGGATTTAGTCGTCTTAGATTCCTTTAAGAAAACAAGCAAATTTGTGGCCTGTTGCCGGAAAAAATTGTGAAAAACGCTAGTTTTCTTTAGAAGCGGATTCAGTCCAGTATAAGCATCGTTTTGTCCTATTGAACAGATTTTGCCCAACTTTAAGCCTAATATGCCGATGGCTATTGGCCAATTTTTGCCTTTCAATATCATTTAGGTGAGTTTCGCCACAGATATCCTGATGAATTGAAGGACATAAATGTACAAAGCTGGCATAAATAGGTTTCTATGACTATCAGTATCAATATTATATATATTATACATTTATAAATGAATATTTTCAGTCGTTACAATAGACATGATAAGTTTAGTGTAAGCCACTTTTCTAAGATAGGGAAGGGCAACAAAACTTTTATAAGGGGATATTTTCTTTTATAATTTATATAGTATAGCTTAAAATTAATGTACGTTCCGAACACATTTCACCATGTCCAACAATAAAACCACTCCTGCGCCGTACTCTTTAACAATTATAATATAATATAAAGTATTACATTTCCATGAATGGATAGAAACCCCATTGAAGAGTTATCCTTTTCATTAGTGGGCAACAAAAAGTGCTAGTCCTCTGAGCTTAATCAAGTGATTTACTCTGTTTTTTCTTCTTCTTCTCCTTTTTTCAACTTCAAAGAGAAATAGTATACCACAAAATGGTCGAAACAAAGCATGTAGGACCAGCTCGTTATTACAACAAGGAGTCTCCTTCAAACACACTCCTACTATTGTCACAGACACTTCGCCCTCTGTCTGCTACGCAAATGTTTATGTGTAAATTCTGCAAATGTTTTAGCATAAAATGTCAACATACCCGAGCAAACAAAACGTTAAGTAATGACTTTTTATCACACAAACACAATTCATAATTCCAGGCAAAAATACGCAGACAAACAGGAACAATTGTTGCTCGCATGATGGGAAGCGAGTGTGCAGGTGACAACACAAAGCACACAGGATATGCGGATAACAAAAAAACAAAAAAAAAAAGGAGAAACAAAACAAAAAAACAACAACAAAGCATTTACACATGCCGTAAAGTACTTACACATACGTTCAAGTAGGGGAGTAATACATGTAGAGTGGATACAAGTGGCACAACAAACATAAGTTGAGGGGGATGTAGAGGTGTGTCACATATTGTTTGCTCTTGGTATGTCCTTTTGCCGGAGATACAATAGCTAACATGTTTAGTCGAGAGCACCAGCAGCGACAACTACAGCAGCAATCTGTTGCATTCAACATTCCACCAACAACAATTGACGAGCTATAGAAGCTGCACAGCAACATGCACTTCATAACCATTGAAAGTACTGGAGAAATACTGATGAAAAGCCTTTGCTAAGTACGTTGCTGCTGCTGGTGTTGTTGTTCTTGCTGCTGTTGTTTAACAAACAAAGAGTGTATTATGATTTGTTTAGAGAACTTTGCTTAATAACGTTTACGTTATTTTGCCAAGAGATTTTGCGTCATTCATTGAGGCATTCCATGCATTACTGCATGCGTGCTTGCACTCAAGTGCAAATAGACTGCCGGGCATTCATTGGTATGATTTAATTAAAGCTTTGTTTGAACTGTTACTATCTTTACAATCAAAGTATGCTTGCAACAGATGATGTTATATCGCGTTACTTGAAGAGTTATTTGGTACTAGAGTGATGTCGTCAAATAATATCAATTTAGCGCTGCACGTAGAACAAAGTTTGTAAGTCTTCAGCGCAATTTGAAAGTACATTCGAAAAATTGTGTAATTCTCTGCCGCCCGTCGAGTTTGCTGTCGAAAAACTTTTTTGCTGAAGCATTTTTATCCACCCGCACAATATGAGCGAGACAGTGCAACCAACCAGTGTATTTTTATGCTGTTTAACACGCCTATGCGGCTTACAACAGTACACAATGCAGTGCTTGATTCACAAGCAATAGGTATTCTTCTCTATGGTGTATTGCCACTTTGAAGGTAATTTTATTATGCCTCTCTCACAGAAATCCTCCTTTTTACACGTTTGCTTAGGGGCGAATTTTTCACCAGCAAAAGCATTCACCATGGTGCCAGTCATATAGCACCAGGTCTGGACTATAATGTGGATAAATGAGAACCTCTATAGCGAGCTCCCAGAGCTTCTGGCGAGTCACTATCATAGCGAATGGAATGACGTTTTTCCGATGGAATAAATAAAAAAAATACCTCCTTTATTGGACAAAGCTGGCCGGCCACTTCTAGACAATGCTTCCTTCAAACGACCCATTTTTTGATAGTACAGATCAGAATATATAGTTTGGATGCAGTAGATGATTCCTTCGCAATCACACCAAATATACAGCAAAAGCTTTCTGATCAACAATCCTGGCTTGGCTACCGTTTGCACCGACTCATTGTAATTCGGCCTCGCCCATTTTCACGCTATGTTGTCGTAAGTGACTCATTTACCATCGGCTTCAAAAATGGGGTGACTTTATTGCGATTCAGCAGCGATTCGCAAATAGAAATTCGTCCGTGGTGTTTTTCTGTGTTAATTCGTGTGACAACCATATTTCGTGCTTCTTTATATATCCAGTGTTATTATTTTGTATAATGTTCAACTTTTCTTAGCATACTTGACGATTCCCGCTATCAATATTTTTGACAATGGGTTTTCCAGAGCGTGGTGGTGCATCTTTGACATCAAAATTACCGGAACGAAATCGATGAAATCCATAAACTCTATGCACATTTTCAGCCGCCTGGCTTGCTTTTTCGGCTTTATCGAAGAGAAACTGTAAAATGAGGTGTATTTTTTATTCACTGGCCTTCTTTGGACACGATTATCCTATTCCAGTCCACTGCTTTGACCGTTCCTTTGTCTCAGATGTGATGTGGTGGATCCCAGTCTCATCCATGGTTATAAATCGACGCAAAAAAATCGGTTTTATTACGCTGAAACATTGCCAAACACTCTACTGAAACATTTTCACGACACTGTTTTAGCTCTATTGAAAGCAAGCGCGGCACCCATCTTGCGCACAACTTTCTCACTTTTGTATGTTTTATAAAATCTTTTTAATAAAGCATTCATAGACGATTCGTTTGTCTACCGTCTCGAACGTTTTATAGAAACAGGCTGTTGTTGAGACTGATTGGTGAAATATCTCAGAATACTGAAGAGTTCAGAATTACTTTTTATATGCAAGTATGTATGTAAATAATGATAGGGTGTTCCAACAAGAACGAAAGATTTAAATTTTAGATAAAACACAGATATTAAAAAAAAAATCGTAAAACTTTCTTATATCGTAAAGTAGACAGAATGAGGTTATGTATGGAACAACACATCGGCTCCGCGGCTTTGCTGGCACACACGCGATCTTTTAATGAAATTTTCAATGAGCGTTTTGCATAAATGTTGCGGAATTTCATTAATGCAGCGTCCAATTTCCTCTTTTAAGACTTGAGTCGTCGTCGGCTTATTCGCGTAAACCATTGACTTCAAAAAACCCTCAAAGAAAAAAGTCTAATAGTGTTAAATCGCACGATCTAGGCGGCCAATTCTGGTCTCCAAAACGCGAAATAACACGATCGGGAAATGGCTGATGCAGCAATTGAATTATTGTATGACATGCGGCACCGTCTTGTTGAAACCATATGCCCTCCACATTCATCTCTTCAATTCTAGGCACGAAAAAACTGGTTATCATTTCACGATACCGAACGCCATTGACTGTCTTGCGTTCATTTTGGGACACCCTTTATATCAGCTGAATATTTTAGGATAAATATTTAACAATATTTTGCTTTCCTTTTTTTCTTTAAAAAACCCTAACAACCATTTTTTTAATATTTTTGTGTTTTACTTTAAGAAGATGCTAAAGCTGATATAATCCGTATTAAGCTAACATTGGAAGACTATTTCAATTTGAACCTTGTACCCTTTTATTTTACGAATATATTTGAAAACACTGTCAAACTGTGGCCAGCGCCGAGAATGTATGTCGACGCAATGTAATTCAATTTATTTTTTCGTTTTACAATCTTCCTGGATTAAGAAAATCCAACAGACTATTTTCTTCGATTGCTTGCCGGTACGGCCAATGACGCAAATGCTTAAAACTTTATACAACTTTACAAGGGTTTCTTATTCATATTCCATCTACTGGTGTTGTAATTACATAATATCGTATACATTTTCTTGCACATCCTTTTTCGCCTGCCTTTGCCCTTTTCGTCTCTTTGCCAGGTTTACTGCTGTCGTATCAGTTATTCAGTTTTTTGTTCTTCCTGTAAATTATGCAAATGAAGAAGATTTTCCTAAAGTGATAACTTAATTACGAAAAAGATACACACAGAAAGCAACACAAACACAATTCGTTCACACACAAATGTTTATAAAAATAAAATAGTTTTGTTTAGACATTTCTTAATCTAATGAGTTTGTTAGTGTAGCCTGAAACTGTTAATATATTGTTGAGAGTATATGCAATATACACACATACACTGCCAACTATAAGTTGCTCCACATGCGGACGTCCATCCGCCAGGCCTTACTTCCTTCGTTGGCTATATATATATATACATATATATATATGTGTGTGTGTACGTGAAAGGTAGTGAAACCTTATCAAAGTCCGGGACAAACATTTTAACATAATTCAATTTAATTAGAAAAAGGTTAAGATGAATAGAGGCAATCTTCTGTTCGTGCTGGATACTAAAATGACTTCATTAAACAATAGTTTAATTTAAGGAGATAATAAAGAAATTTCGCAATATAATTGAGTTTTCAAGAATAATTTCCAAAATATTTCCATTAAGTCTAGAGGTTATGCTGGCAATTTAACATTCTTGAACATTAAACGAAAGAATGAGGTTTACTCTGATAAATGTAAATAAAATAATTAACTGCATAAATTATAGAGAAACTGATATGAAATAGTTTATTCCAAGATTATGGTGAGTGTGTGTGTGTGTGTGTGTGTGTGTGTGTATGTGTTTACACTCATATATTAAGCGGCATTTCCTTACAATTTTCGAATATATCCCAGAAATAGGAAAACTTTTAAGCTTGTATGAGAATCCATCATACATACATATACATACATACCCACACGCACACATATTCAGGCTCATCATCGGAGCATTTGTTAAAAACATTTTTGTGTTGAAATATCTTCAGGCATTTATCAAAACATTTTCAGCTTCCTTTCAGAGCTGATAAATGTGAAATCCTTTGAAACGGAACACATTCCTTCATCTGCTGAAGGATGTTGTCGTTAACATTACGGTATCTGTCAGATTGCTGCTCTACAAATAATTTAAGTTTTATGTTAACTATTTTGCAACAAATAATTGAGATATTTCACAACAAGCAACAACACCATTAATGACAGGCAGGATGGAAACAAAAGAATGAAAATGTTTAAATTATAGCATCGTCTGTCCTAAAAGTTTATTTATCGTAGTTAATAAAAAAAAAACAAGAGAAAGTTATTCGTTTGATGGAAAATAGCAGAAATTAGTTTTATAGTTAATTTAGCTATTAAAAAAATCAATTTCGATTACTGGAATTTCTAAAAAGAAAAACATATACGATAATATTGCAGCATCATAATCACCAGCATGAATGAAAATTAAAAAAAAAACTTGAACGTGGCTCGTTTTGTTGGCCAGAAACACAAAAATAACTTTTCTAATTAAATGTTTTTTAGTTTGTTTGGGGCAAACCAATACATTGGCTGGCAATTTATAGAGGTCCAAGGAATCATTCCAATGGGAGTAGCAGTCAAATCACAGTGGAATATTTTAAAAATAGTGGACATATAAAATATATAAATATATCATATAAAATATTCCGCCAATATTTTCAACTCACTAATAAAAAATCTTCAAGTGTAGAATCAAAAATCTTTATTGCTTGCGTCAGAAAAAAATGGAATTGAAAAATATTTCCTCACTATAAATAATTGCACTAAAATTGATTTTGGGCGCAGTTTTTTTTACCAAATCTAACCGATTATTCCGTAAAAAACCGGTCTAGGTTTTACCGATATATCTGTGGTCACAATCCGTAACAGCCTAACTCGAGTTAGGACACAATTGAGTTATTAGCACCATCGTATTCAGCGTATCTAAATTTATTTGCTCTAAATTTTTCATGTTTGTATCTCTTCTAGGAAGGCAATTAATCCTAAAAAACCTAATAGCTTAAGTTATTTTTCTAAATGACTGTTCTGGCATAACTGCCTAAGTCAATTTAGGATTACAACAAATATAAACATTATTTTTTCATCATTGCCTAAATAAACTTAAGTCGTTAATCCAAAAAAAAGAAACAATTTTATTTTCCTAACTTGAGTTAAGTTCTTATTCCGAATTACAATTTCGTTTTTTGATAAACATAAATTGAGTTAAGGTCTTTCTCCAAACTTAAAGTTTTTTATTTAATCTGGAATAATAGCCTAACTCAACTTGAACTTTCTTTCGTTCAACAATTTATAAGAGCCTAATAAGTGTCTTTTTCGATAATATCTTTTGACTGCGAGAATAAACGACTATTTTTTGTTAACAACTAAGTAAAGAAATTCGTTTCCTTGGAATCTGTAGCAAAGTTTTCCAAAAAACACCTTCTCCTGATTTTCAGTGAAGATTCAAAACTTTAAACTCCTGTACTGAAAATATTGAAAAACAGACTTAGGCTGTTATGGGTTGTGATCACAGACATATAGAATTGGAAAGGCACATAATATCTCCTGAGGTCGAAACTTGTACACCCACTACCATTAAATACAGGCCACAATATTATGGAAGGGCATTAATGACATAGATTAGTATGGCAAAAGGAAATGTTTATGTTTGATTTGATGTCTGAATATTTACAGTTTTTATAAATAGAATGACAAACTTAATATATCGGTCAACATACAAGGGAGATTTTCCCAAAAACTTTAAATAGAGCTTCTTTAAGCCGACTATCAAAAATTATGTCTACGAAGCATACATTTTGAGTCATTGCCGTAGTTTTGAAAGTACGAGTAGTTTAAAAGCTCTTCGTTGGAAACAGTAAATATGCATGGATTGCATTCTTAAAAGTGATAAAAATTTAATTTATTTTGAAGGTCTTCCGTTGTTGTTAGCTGGGTATTTGAGTGCAACGATAAATGTGCGATTTTTGTCTAAAACCGTTTCTTACCATGAATTTAAGAATGCAAATAGACCGATGGACATCACAAATTGGAATCAAGGGGCGATTCTGGCTCGATCAAAATAAATCTTATTTAAAAATTGGTTAATAGTTTTGACAACGAGAACAAGATACCCTGTTCAATATACCAGCAAAAAAAGTGCATCCAAAGAAGCGAATATTCATCACAACATGGTGAAAAATTACTTAATCTAAACATGGTAATCATAAGAGGGAAACACTAGTTAATAATGTCTGTTCCCTTTATATTCATAAGTGACGCGGGTATAATAAAAATTTAATTCAAATTGCCATTATTCAAATAATTGATTTTTTTATTGTATAGGGTGGCGCATAAGTAACGTTAAGGGCGACTATATTGAACGCGTTCTCGTACATCATTGCATCTTATATGGGAACATATGTAAGATATGTAAAATTCTTTGCAAAAACCGCCCTGACATCTCTAACTACTGACAACATCGCCTGGTGGAAGTTTCGGGATTTTCCCCAATACTTGCTTCCACTCGAGCAATGGTCACTTCATTTCGAACTGCACCAGGTCTTCCAGCACGCGAAAGATCACAGACATGCCCTTGTTGCCCAATCAATTTGAACCAATCGACAAATTGTTGGAGTGTTAGGAGTATTTCGAACATGAAAGAAATTTCGATATGATCTGAATAATCGTAGCCTGACTTTCAAAATAAAAGTGAACAACTTTGATTCCTTGTTCTATGCTGAGCCTTTCCATCATAAATTTCCTAAGTATCATTTATATGTAGTTAATTCTGTAAAGACGAAAAAAAAGACTTAAATAAAAAATTTATTCACTGATCAAATCTTAACATTCCTTATGCGCCACCCTATAATATTTTTATTGTGATTTTATTTAGATTAAAATTCAATTTCATAAAAAACTGGTACTTTCTATCAAAAAAACGCACATTAACAAGCAATGAATTCAAAGGGCACTTAATATTTCGTAGGGCCAAAGTTTGTACATCCTCTACCATGGGTAATAGTCCACACTATTGGGAACGAACGTCCTTAACGACATAAAAATGGATTGGGTTGTTCGGAAAGTTCGTTCGGTTTATTCGTTAGTTCACCATACGTCACCTCTCATGACGTAGAGTTCCTTCAAACACTATCAAAACTTCCTCCCACCCCTTCTCTAAACTGTTTACCATTGTTTACTTGTGTTCTCGTTCTAGTCATGAGTAGTTATAGCTTTTTGAAAAATAGTTTTAATAAAAATAGGCAGAAAGGAGAATTTTAGCTGTATTATTTGCGAGAAGAAAAAACGGCTGCTGAAGCCAACCGAAAAATAAAGTCTGTTTATGAGGAAAACAGACCAGATGAAGGAACTTGCCAGAAATGGTTTAAAAGATTTTCTACGGGCGACTTCTGCGTAATGGACGCTCCCATATCAGGACGGCCAAAGGAAATTGCTTCCGAGGAGGTGAGAGATTTAATTATCGTTAATACCCGTGAAACAGTTAGGGAAATAGCTGAAATAATTAACAAAATCAGTCTCAGCTGTTCATGGGGTCGTAAAAGAGCACGGATTTTTGAGCAACTACGATGTTTGGGCACCTCACACTGCCTCAGTGAGGCCTCACACTGCTTTGCGGACCCGCAAGAAACTGTCAGAGCTTGAGTGGGAAGTTTTGTCTCACCCACCGTACTCCCCAGATCGCGCCCCATCCGATTATCATCTAATTCGCAGTCTGAGCAACCACTTGGAAGATATGCGTTTCCATAACGACGATGAGGTACAAAATCGGATTGAATGTTTTTTTCAGAAAAACGACGCTAGTGTTATGAGAGAGGAATTAAAAAGCTCTCAGAGAGATGGGAAGGAGTTACTAAAAAAGGAGAAGATTATAAAGGGTGTCCCAACAAGAACCCAAGATTTAAATTTGGCGCCATTCGAAGTGTCATTGTTTGACATTTAAACAATTGTTATTGTTTGCTAGTAGAAAGTACGAGGTTAGTAAAAATGGAGCGCTACACGAATGAACAACGCATTCTCATTGTGAAATTGTTTTACCAAAATGGTGAAAGTTTTGCGGCTACAGTTCGCAAATTGCGATCAATTTGGTGTCACAATAATGCTTCAAAAGAGTCAACTGTAAAGAGATTAATGGATAAATTTGCCAAAACTGGGTTTGTTAGTGATGTAAAGACAACAACGCGCCTTCGACCAGTTCGATCGTCCGAAAATGTCGCTGCTGTACGTGATGATATCGCTCAAACTCCATCCACCTCAATTCGACACCGAGCTCAGAATACATACAGCGAATTTTGACGAAAGATTTGCATCTTCATGCATACAAAGTTCAATTGACTCAGGAACTGAAGCCAGCTGACCATGGACAGCGAAGGGAGTTCGTTAATTGGGTATTGAAGAGACAACATGAAAATACTGATTTTGCCGATAAAATCGTCTGCAGTGACGAGACCCATTTCCATCTTGATTCGTCAGTAGGCAGAATTGTCGCATTTGGGGTGAGGAAAATCCTCGAGTGATTCACGAGAAGCAAATGCATCCTCAACGTGTCACTGTGTGGTGTGGATCATTAGTGGAGGTATCATTGGACCTTTTTTATGAAAACGAGGCATGCCAAGCGCAACCAGTCAATGGTGTTCGGTATCGTGAAGTGATAACCAGTTTTTTCGTGCCTAGAATTGAAGAAATGAATATGAAGGTCATGTGGTTTCAACAAGACGGCACCACATAAATAAATTTTTTTAAAAATTGGAACGAACTTTCCGAACCACCTAATATATGCTTTTTTTGTTTTCTGAGTGTTTGTAGTTTTTACAAAAAAGAATGACAAATTAAGCATATCGATCATAATATAATGAAGTATAAATAAATTTTTCCCCAAAAGCTATAAAAGGAGCTCTTTTAACCCGACTACCAAAAAAATTATAATACTTTTTCGGGGGCTGTTATGTTCTTTAAAAGAATAGTTTTTGTAGTATATCATTCGAACATATTTTGCTTTAATTTCTTGGCTTGGTATAAAAATGAAACCATTTCTTTAAGCACTGTACTATGATGGTTTTGGAAGTGGTTTAAAACTGCTTTGTTGGAAGCAATAAATACGTATGAATTTTATCTTCAGAAGTGGTGAAAATTTGATTCTTTTTGTATAACTTCCACTTTTTTTTTTGCTGGAATAAAATTGCAATTATGAAAGTTAGGAGAAATTTAACGCATTGGCGCAACAATTTCTCCTTTGAATCTATTCCCAGTACAATGTTTGATTCATATTTCACGCCAAAATTAAATATGTTAATTTTTGTACTGCTATTTGTTTTCAACTAATTTATTTCTATGTTTATTTAATGTATAAATTTTTACTCAGTATAGGCGGCCACTATTTATATGTGAATATGACTGCGATAGGGTGAACAGTTATTTGCCTCGTCTTAGCAATATAAAAGAGAATACGGCTGCTGTTTAACAATGAGTATATTTTCAACTATATAATAACATTTTTCAAGGTAGTCATAATGGTTTAAATGTATATATATATGTATAGGTATGTATATTTTTACAGGCAAACTGACCGCCCTAGGCTCTATTCTAATAGGTAGTCTTTAAAAGGTTATAACAAACGCTCGTCCTTCACATTTGTTTCGAACAAATTGAAATGGCAGTAGCAGTAATAGAATATAAAACGTTAACATATGTAAAACATGAATTCATACGTTAGTTGGCATTTTAACTACATGAAAAATACTATATGCCAGGTTGTCATATATTCGTATACACAAATCCAAATATATTGTATGAATATGGTAGTGAATATGAAAATATACGCTTGAAATATCTACAAATATCACATGACAGAGCGAGTGCACTTGCCACAGGAAAATGGTAATAGTAATAGTAATAGCACGGCCAAAGTAGAGTCCTTCAATTTAATAGAGCCATAAAACGCGTCTTTTATATGTCTGCAGTAGACTGGAAAATCATGCACGACGCTTTCGTTACAAAGCTATCGCACAATGGCAGCATCTCGCATTCATTCATACCTACGACCCAGCACTACGATGGTAGTTTTGTTGTTTTTGAAAGACTTTGTTTACGCTTCACGAAAGTAGAAGGTAAAAATATCTTATTGTATTCAGGCTTACTCACACATTTACACATTCAATTTTAGCAAATGTAAATGAGAAATGTGTATAAGCTATGTGTGAGTGTGCGTGTGTTTTGTGTAACTTAATGAAAATATGTTTGTAATGCAAATACTGAAAGTAATACCAAGGAAATATGAGTACATATTTTCAAATCATTTCAATTTCATATAAAGTATTTGAAGTAGGTACATACGTACACATATATAGGTACATACATGGACAAAAGCAAATAATTACACAGGTATGTCTAACATTAATCTGCATATGCCTGCGAATAATAAACTTTCCTTCGTCAGTTCAGATTTCATTCATTGTAGTCATTATTATGTTCATGATCTTGGGAATATTCTGCATAGATTGTATTACCAGTTTCAGATTGCAGAGTTTTTAAATTTTGCTATGTAATTGAATTGTTTAAAAACCCCGTCAAATGTTTGAAAAAGTAAGAACAAGTACCCAGCAAAAATAAAAAAAAAAAGTGGAAGTCATTCAGAAAGAATCACGTTTTGCACCACTTTCATAAAGGGTGGCGAATAAGTAACGTTAACGGCGGCTATATTGAATGCGTTCTAGTGCATCATTTGGTTTTAACTCCTGAACCAATTGCATCTTATATGCGAAAAGATGTAAAATATGTAAAATTCTTTGAAAAGACAGCCTAGACATCTCTAACTGTTGAGTACGTCGCCTGGTGGAAGTTTCGGGGTTTTCCTCAATACTTGCTTACACTCGAGAAATGGTCACTTTATTTCGAACTGCACGAGGCTGTCATTTCCAGCGCGCTTAAGATCATAGACAGCCCCTTGTTGCCCAAAACGCTGAACCAATCGGTAAATTGTTGAAGCGCTAGGAGCATTTCGAACATGAAAGAAATTTCGATATGATCTGAATAATCGAATGCTGACTTTCAAAGTAAAATTTAACAACTTTGGTTCTTTGTTCGGTGCTGAGCCTTTCCATCATAAATTTCCCAACTATTATTTTGTTAATTCTGTAGAGACAAAAAAAAAAGAAAAAGACTTAAACAAACAATTTATTCACTGATCAAATCTTAGCGTTACTTATACGCCACGCTATAGATGCAATCCATGCATATTTACCACTTTCAACGAATCAATTTTGCGTCGCCTCCAAGACTGCCATAGTGAAAAATTGCTTTTTTTTCATTTATGATTCCTAATAATTGAAGCAAATCGTGTTCCTATCAAATGCTCCAAAATACAGTTTTAAAGGACTTAGCATGATGAGAAAATATAATTTTTGATAGTCAGCTTCGTTTTAAACTTTTATTTACTCTCCTCTATACGACGATGGATGTGCTAAGTTTATCAGAAACCAAATGAAGCAAATACATACATACATATGTATATGTATATAGCAAAGCACACTGTGGTCTGCAATCGATGGCAAAGGGTGTATAAACTTGGTTCCTACGAAATATTGGGTGTTCTCTTAACTCAATGCTAGTTAATCTAGTTTCTTTTTATATAGAAAGTACCAAAACCGTAGGGATATGCGACCAGTTTTTTTTAAGAAACTGAAGGGTGTCCCAACAAGAACGCAAGATTTAAATTTGGCGCCATTCGAAGTGTCATTGTTTGACATTTGAACAATTGTTATTGTTTGCTAGTAGAAGGTACGAGGTTAGTAAAAATGGAGCACTACACAAATGAACAACGCATTCTCATTGTGAAATTGTTTTACCAAAGTTGTGGAAGTTCGCAAATTGCGATCAATTTGGGATCACAATAATGTTCCAAAAGAGTCAACTGTAAAAAGATTAATGGATAATTTTGCCACACCTGGGTCTGTTAGTAATGTAAAGACAACAACGCTTCTTCGACCAGGTCGATCGACCGAAAATGTCGCAGCTGTACGTGATGATGTCGCTCAAACTCCATCCACCTAAGTTCGACACCGAGCTCAGTAAATTGGTGTATCCAAATCTACTATGCAGCGAATTTTGAAAAAAGATTTGCATCTTCATGCATACAAAGTTCAATTGACTCAGGAACTGAAGCCAGCTGACCAAAACGCGAAACAGCTTTTATAGAATGCTGTAATACTTTATCGAAATCAACACTCTTGCTTGAATATAACCTGCTAAGCGGTGTAGCTTCTAGACGAATGTACCAAATAAAGTGCTCCTCCAAATCACTCTGACTACCCATTATCTGGAGCAACAGACTCGCAGAAAATTAAGACCAGGAGCACAGAACCCAGAAGGAGGTGTATTTTTCATATAATTATATATATCTTCCAGACGAATGCACCAGTAAGGTACTTTCATTATAACGCTCTAACTCTCTAACGGAAGCAGTGATCCTGCATAATTGTTAGATGCTTTAAGAAAATAAATAGCAGGAGCACAATATGCAGGAGAACATTTTTTCCCACAGGCACTGTTTCTAAACGCTTTAGCTTTAAAACGAGTTTACCAATTAAGATGTGCGCTATTTTTTACTTGGTACAAAAAGTCGAAATATCTTTACATTCCGAATTCGAATAGTTGTAGGGCTGAGCAAGCCGTCCATATAGACGTCACATAAACATTCCTAAAGTCGTAAGGTCCGGAATGTCCAATACGTCTCTGCTTGCTCTTTACTTAATATGTAAGCATCTAGTTCTGCGGTATTTTTGATTTTATTGGTTGGAAAAGGATCATGAGTTTTGTGATTGCCAAATTAAAAGTACTTCTATAGACTAACTGAAAATATGAGTTGAACGCTCTAGCCTGTTCAATAGAATTCTTGTCTGATGTCCGAGCTTTGGGACCCTTTTTAAGATTACTTTTGAAAACTGGTTCTTAAAAAGAGCAACAGACAAGCGGGTTTGAGCGCCAAATGGAAAAAAATTAACTTTGAATGGAAAATGGAAAAAAATTAACTTTAAAAGAAACAGGTGCAATACTTTGAAAGCGAACTATTAAAGGATTTTCATAAAATTCGTGAATCAATTCCAGTAAGAAACAATCACATTTAATAATTGCCTTTGTTTTGACATGTAAAAATTGAACACTTAGAATTCTTGTCTTCGGCAATACGAGGATCTCCTAAAATTCGTCGCTTATCAAATTTGTGTAACATTTGAATACGTTAAATATCAGTTTTGAAAACAAATAGAAATAAAAAACTTTGAGTCTACATAATTTTTGCAGCTTTCTTACAACTTTCTTTGCTGCTTTCTTATAAAAGCCAAAACTTGTCAAATCCAAGTCTTATATAAAAGTCAATCTTACTTAATCGAAAGAGACGGATTAGAATCTCTTTTTTTTTTTTTTGTTTTTTGTGTCAAACATTTCGAATTTTACCAAACAATCATTTAAAGTTTCATCGCCATTCACACATACTATCTATTCATCTTATTGGTAGACCTTTTGCAAACCTTAAGTAATTTCATTAAAAGGAATATTTAAAAGATATAAAAAAATATGCAAATGTGTGTCTAAACATATATATATATATATATATATATATATATATACATATATATAGATTTCCTAAAATCAGTGTTGGATTCAATTACAATACAATTTTATAAATCTCTTATAGACACTCTTATAAAGCTCAGAGTTATCACAAAACAGATTCAATTATAAAATTTCAATTATCTATTCGGTTTTGTTTTTTCTTCTTATTGCCAGATAAAAAAGACAAAATACAGATGATAATTTAATTAAAAAAATACTTGAAAATACTAAACAGAAGCATCAGCCTTAGTAGAGGGATGTCTCTATCTGCACTTTGTTAAACATTCAAGAGTTATAAAGATACTTGATGTGACTAAAACGTACGAGTGTTTTTCAGTTGGGGTTACAATTTCCAAGTATTTGCTGTGTGATTGTAAATGTGAGTGTACGAATATTGCATTGCCAATGGAGTGCCTGACCGGTTGGTTATCTATGTGTGTGTGTGTGTGTGTGCACGAATACAAAAGTGGGTCATTTAGTTCGTAAACGGGACTTTGTGCTATCCATTTCATGTTTCGTAAATCCTTAAAAGAAACATTAAGTTTTCAGTTTTATGTATTTAAGTATTTATTATACAATTTTTCCTAACCATCTTCTTCATGGGTTTGCAACCTCAACCTCAATTTTTACACCCGAAAAAGAGTTCAAGCCCTTCGCCGCTCTTCCCATTGCCGAAGTTATACGCCACTTTGCTGAGGTTAGTTGCAATAAAACTTGGAAAATTGCTGTACATAAGTAATGCTGACATAAAATAACAGCAGGATTTCGTTTTGAGTTAACTAAAACAGAAATACGAGTACATAGACAGAGATAACGACAGACAGACAGAGGATCAACAACAAAGTGAAGCACATAAAGGGAGGGACGTTATAAAGTTAAGGTAACAGCTAGGAAGTCGGTTTAATAGACCTTCGACAACAAGGATAATTAACATTTTGCACGGAGAGGAAAAACAAAAAGTGAATGCATAAATTAAAATGTCCAATGAATCATACCACCCTCGTTGCTGAACCTAACTCATCTCAATGATACTGGCCATAACGACGACATTTCAAAGAAAATAGGAATGAGCTGTAGTTTTTATTTCCGCTGCTTCACTAAATGTCGGGCGACATGATATTAAAACTGCCAAATTTATATTGAAGAAACTTTGCCTTTTCCCACGCTCCGAGAGAGTGGGAGTGCCAATAGAAAAGTTTCGCTTCCCACCAATATGAGTCTTATTTGCCACAGCTCTCAGCTGGATACGATAGGAAGACTTTTTCCATGTCTCTGCCATTACACCGTTATCCTCTTTCGCTGTTAACACTGTTACAAAATGTTAACAAGAAAAAGATGTTGTATTAGTAAAGTTAGTCGTCCTTTATGAATTTATATAAGTTTGTCTAAGCAGCAGAAACTTTTTTTCTGCTATGAGATTTGTGTAGAAATATTTTTATAGTGAGTTAATGCTAAATGCTTATGGGAGCGATGTTTCGTAATAATGATGGACATAAACTTGAAATAGAATTGCAAAAAAAAACCAAACTTTGAGAGTAACCGAAGGATGTGGATGGAGGGAGGTAATGAGAAGGTAGATAGTAGGAAGTAGAATAGTTAGCCACGTTTAATTGTTATATTGAACTGGAAGATAATCGAATCTACTTTGATAAGTAGTAGAGATAATAAAATATACAATAAATTCCTTTTGCTTAGGTTAGTTGATTCCATAAAGTTTTAACCTTCAAGTAATGCCTAAATTAAGTTTGCCAGGTAGGGGGACAGTAACAAAGATTACCTTTAACAAATCGAAAAAGTGCATAGTATTTTCTAAAAACTTTCTATATATATTTTTTTCATTTTCGGAAAGATTTTTGTCGAAGGAAACATGCAAACTTAAAGTTATTGCATAAGCATATTAATGAAGATTTCTGTGACACATATAGAAATAAAAAACTTTGGGTCAGTACAATTTTTACAGCTTTCTTATAACATGCTTTAGAGCAAAATAAAAGACAAATCTTGTCAAATCCAAATCTTGTATAAAAATCCATTTTGCTTAATCGGAGGAGACGGATTAGAAATTTTGCTTTTTGTTTCAAACATTTCGGATTTTACCAAACAACACTCTTTCAAGTGATGCCTAAATTAAATTTGTCAGGTATGGGGACACTAACAAGGATTACCTTTAACAAATCTAAAAATTACATAATATTTTCTAAAGACTTTCTATAAATTTCTTTCATTTTCGGAAAGATTTTTGTCAGAGGAAACATGTAAACTTAAAATTATGGCAAGCATATTAATGAAGATTTCTGTGTTAACGCAGCAAGTAATTCAGATCATTATATTTAGCGAAATCGGAGAAGAATGTTACTTACTACTGGGCTCTATAACTATTCTCTCTATTCTAGCCACTGTAACTCATGGCCACCAATGTAAGTCAAGTATCCTCAAGTAATCCCTTCGAGCATTCATTTGGTGTTAGTAAAAATAAGAAGGCGTCTACTCAAGTAGCCTACATGGAAAGCTAATGCCGGCAATTCTAAGGTGGTGCGCTTCTTCTCGCCTGAATATGTTACAATGCGACTATTAATAGCAACGGTAATATGTTTTATGCAGGTCAAAATTTTTCCAATTGATATACGCTGACAGTAGCAAATACAGGGTGTCCGTAGGGAAGCTATACATATTTTGTTTTGGAATATGGCCCCCATATAAACTTATCTTCTAATCTATACTTGGTCATTCGACAGATCTACATCTATATTTCATATTTGCTTATAAGTCTATCGATAACACTTTCAGAGTATATTTCTTAGTTACTTTCAGTTCATTTCATTATACATTTTTACTCGACTACCCAATTCCCAATTCGGCAAAAATACCTTGAAGTTATTGCTCCGTTTGTTATCCCCATTTGTTAGGTAAGTCTTGTGATAGTTGCGTATCCTTATGATTCTTGGCGCAAAATTACGAGGAGTTGCTGTAGTCTCCTCAAGCATTGGGAAGACGTCCACAAAAAATTGGTTTGCAAACAAGGTTTTGTTCCGAAATTTAAACAAAGTAACGCCAGCCAAGAAAACAGAAGAAAATGTTTACTTCCAAAAAAGCTTTACCATAATCGGATTCTTTCACTGAACCAAAGTTCAGTTTTTCCAAAGTCCGGCAGTACAGGGTCGATTGCTGGATTATGACACAAGCGTATGAATTAGTTCTGGGAGTCAGTGAGAAGTAAATGCAACGAAAAATACGATACTAATGGAGAGTATCGGTATCGTTTGAATAAAAGCGAGGATGCCATATGCGGGCAATGTTGTGCAGATGAACCAGAACGCTCCTTCAATAAACTACATGTGCGGTCAGAAGACCAAAACCAAAATTTCGTTGAAAGAACCAGGTTTCTGAGACGATATCATAATTTAAGGAGACGAATTGAAGAAGAAGTCCAGAAGGCGCATGGAATTCGATTTTACGTGCGATGCATACGGAACATAACTTTTTTTTACCATCAGTCTATAAATAAGTGCTACGAATGGGAATCTTAGGAAATATTATGTCTCCATATCGATCATTTTTCTGTCGAGGATGAAATCCATCAAATGCACTCAAAATTCTAAACCAGTAATAAAAACGTGTAACCGACGAAGTCCGAAATTGCCCATTTCAATGTTTCAGAAATGATCGCCAATTTTGACTGTATGACGGAAATTAAAAAATGGCCTAGCAATTATCACTGAACTTTAACTGAAGAGGGTTGTGCGTATTTTGTGGGTTTTGCCTATTTTGTGGGTTTTACTTACTAAAAGGCAAGTTCAAAGACTATTTTTTTTTTTTTTGCAGAAAAGTAACAGGTGGTAAAGCACATTTCCGAAAGTACAACCCCGAACACTAAATTCGAAGGCGGTCCCAAAGCTACCCGTACGTGAAGTATAGATGGTGCCAGTAGTTTGAAAAAAACTTAATATTTTGATGAAAGGTAGAAACCTTATAAAACATCTCTTTTAAGTTTCAGGACACCGCGAGACCGTTCGAGCTGCCAAGACGAACACTGTAGCGGTCGACCAAGTGAGGCGTCCACGCCAGACACGTTTAAGAAAATCCATAAAATGGTATTGGATAATAGTCGGCTGAAGTGGCTGCGTGAGCTAGCTGAAAAGTGCTATACATCGTATATTGACTGAAATTTTGAAGATGAGAAAACTGTGCGCAACATGGGTGCCGCGTTTGCTTTCAATAAAGAAAAAACAGCGTCGTGAAGATGTTTCTGAAGTGTATTTGGCAACAAAGCCGAATTATTGCGTCGATTTATAACTATGGATGAGACATCAAATCACACCTGCGACAAACGAGCAGTCAAATCAGTGTACCGGAATGGGAGAATCGTCTCCGAAGAAGGCGAAGACGGTTCCATCTGTAGGCAACGTCGTGGCGTCTATTTTTCGGGATACGCATTGTATTATTTTTATTGATTATCTTCAGGAAGGAAAAATCATCAAAGGCGAAAATTATGGTAATTTATTGCAGGGTTTAGATAATAAAATTATGGAAAAAGGACGCATTTGGCGAAAAGGAAAGTGTTGTTGCATCAATACAATGCTCCAGTTTACATATCCGCTATTACGATGACTACCATTAACGAACTAAAATTTGTATTGCTTCATCACGTACCTCCATTTGCCAGATTTAGCTCCCTCAAACAATTTTCTATTTTCATTCCTGAAAGATTTGCCAACAATGAAGAAGTGGAGTCTGCGGCTGATGGCTATTTTAAGGAGTTGGGCAGTTCTTGCTATAAACAGGGTATAGAAGCTATTGAATATCGCTGGAAAAATGTGCTATTGGACAAAGCGTATCGAGCTAAAAGGAGATGTTAATATATGAAGAAAATTGTTCCCAACTTTTTTGTGTATTCTTTGTCAGGGCGTCAAGTTTTGGGACCGCTCCAATAACAATCCATGATGTAGAACATATAAAATGAAAATCCAATCGTTATAGCAAATCAATGAAAACAATGATATTACTTTATTTTAACGGAGACAAATTTGCAGGTATCATTCTTTTGGAAACTGATCAGACTAATAACATACTGAAACCTGTGTTAAAGTTTTCAAAAAGTTGTTAAGAAAAGGTAATATATGTATATATAGAGTGGCGCATAAGTAACGCTAAAATTTAACCAGTCAGTACATTTTTTGTTTAAGTTTTTTTTCGCCTCTTTACAGAATTAACTAAACAGTACTTGGGAAATTTATGATGGAAATGCTCAGCACAGAACAAAGAACCAAAATTGTTCAATTTTACTTCGAAAGTCAGCATTCTATTATTCAGATTATATCAAAATTTCTTTCATGTTCGAAATGCTCCTAGTGCTTCAACAATTTTCCGATTGCTTCAGCGTTTTGGGAAAGAATGATCTGTCTGTGATCTTCGGCGTACTGGAAGACCTCGAAATGAAGTGACCATTGTTTGAGTGTAAGCAAGTTTTGAGGAAAACCCTGAAACTTCTACCAAGCGACGTTCTCAGCAGTTAGAGATGTCTACGCGGTCTTTGCAAAGAATTTTGCTTATTTTACATCTTTTCCCATATAAGATGCAATTGGTTTACGAGTTAAAACCAAATGATGCACAAGAACGCATTCAATATAGTCGCCGTTAACGTTACTTATGCGCCACCCTTTACATGTATATATACATATACAATATATCGTATATATATATATATATCCTGGCCCTGATTATACTGTGACAGGGGCATCACACTGCTGAAGAATAAACTATTTTGCCGAATCGTCAGACATTAAAGAAATTCGTCATTTAATTTATTCCCTTTTTGACCGCATTCAAATAAACGGGAGGAAGAATATTTGACAGCAAAGAGTTAATGCTTTTGTCGGGGTTCTTTAAATCTATTAACATTTTTTCGGATAGTCCCCTCGTATACTCCACTACAATGAACTACAAGTGTATATTCTTATACCAGGCAAGTGCAAGTTAATTTTTAGCTTTATTAGCTTATTAACTCATTACGATAGAATAATTCCAATATTTCGTATGAAACGCTGACCAAATTAATTTAACAAAATTATTTCGTAGTGTAATAAATTTGAAAATATGTTGAGAATATTCATTTACATTTCCATTAGGAATAACGAACATGCCAATAATTGATTCTCACGAAAAGTGGTCAAATTGCATTACTCAGTAAAAAGTAAAATTTATGTACTGAATTAAATAGAAAAATTGAAATCCAAACATAAACCACGACGACACATTTCATAGCGAATGCTTAGCAGTTTTCATGCGAACGTAATCAGTGCCAGTCTTATAAGACAAAGAACAACATTGATTACATGAGCTTTATATTTCAGCAATTCGACGCAACCGTTAACTAAGGGTTCTTTTTGTAATGGCAGTTCCAAAGAAATGTAATTAAAATACAATAACTGAAATTTCACCATAGGTTTCCACCTTTTCCTCGCTTAACAAAAAGCAATTGGTTTTCTAATTTCAGTTTTTATTATGCAAATTTCTCACAAATCCAAATAAGCACTCACATAAAAATCAATTTCCCTGCATTAAAACGAAAACTTACCCTCTAAAGATCCTGTGTATATCCTTGTTATATCATAATCCATAGGACCATCTGTATTCTCAATATGTACATCACTAGTGAATACAGATAAAGGATCCTGACGCAGCACTAAACGAAATTCTCTGCAAAAAAGAAGAAAAAGAAAATCGGACATTAATATAATGAGAAAAGAAATGCTGGAAGCACAAAGCTATTTACACGCACTCTCCTTTGTATAAGTTGAGCAAAACAATATAGAAAATTGTAACAATATCAAGATGTCATTGTAAAATTGTAATTGCAACAATACGAGTATCAAGTCGACACTGCAAGTCCCCGACGGAGAATGACCAAAGGCAAACCAGCAAGAGGCTAACAAGAAAACTGTTACGGTAATGAGACTATTAGGGCAATTAAATTTAATATTAGAGGAAATTGTGTGTTCCACTGTATAGTGTATAGTGTATATTCAACGCTCAAACTTAGGGAAGCTAATTGAGTCATTAAAACTTATTATGAATTACGTGAGCTTTCAAAATCAAAGTTTGATTGGTGGAAGAAATCATAGAATTCCCCAAAATATTGATTGTCAAATTTGCAGGAAGGTTAGGTCAGATCAGTGTGGTAGTCTGAATAGACAGACTCACTTAGAGTACATAGTCCATTGTGATACCACGGAAACTTAAGATATGAACGTCCCTAGTTTTCCCCGTTGAACTAACCTGAGCGCCCCAAGAAGCTCTTAAGTCGGACAATACGAGTATCTATATCGTCCAGATATCCTAGGCCCCTAAAGAAATAAAAGCCCATTGTTGATCCCCGCCTGCTCGCCAGGGATTGCAATTGCAGAGGTGTTATATGGACTCCTCCTCCTTTTCATCCCTACAGCTCATGCAGAAGCCACTAATCGCAAACTTCAGTCTCCTTGCATGTCTTCCAATCAGACAGTGTTCCGTCATAACGGATACAAATAATGAGGCGTCGGGTCTTGATAGGGACAGCAGTTTGTGTGAACAGTTCAGATCTAGGCGAGGCCACATCAGTCTGGATTGATTACAGCCTCGGACAGACGCCCATCTACCATTTCTTGCTAAATATGCTCTGTATGGCAGTAGCAGCTTGCAAGTGGCTAGAGGCATGCTCACGGACTCCAATTCGGCTGGAGTCTGTAAGGTTGTCCCTAGCCTTGCCAGTTCGTGTGCTTTGTAATTCCTTGGTATCTCCATGTGGCCAGGCACCCACATAAGTTGAATATTGAAACGCTGAGCCATCTCGTTAAGATATCTGCGGCATTTCACGGCTGATGTTGAGCTCAGGAAGACAGAATCCAATAATTTAATGGCAGCTTGACTGTGACAGAATATGTTAATCCCCACCGTGTAGAGGACGTTATACCTCAGCCATTCTGCTACTTCCTTAATGGCCAAAATTTCGACCTGATAAACACTACAGTGATCAGGTAGTCTTCTTGCTATACTTAGCCCTGGGTCTTTGGAGTAGACCCCGAAACCTACATGATTATTTAATTTTGAGCCGTCAGTGTAGAAGTCGATATAGAGTCTTGTATCAGGATTTCTACATTTCCATGTATCTCTATTTGGTATATGTATATGTTACTTCATGTCGAACAATGGTTCAGCCAGAGCGTAGTATAGGTTAAAGATCACACTGTGACCATAACCATTGTTTGACCATTGTGACAGCTTTCGTAGTCTTACTGCCGTAGTGCGGCAGTCTCCATATTAATTATATGAAGGGGTAGTAAATGCAAAATTATATTTAGTGCATCGGACGGGGTGGTGCGAAGCTAACCTGTCATGCATAGACTAGCCATCCTTTCGACCTTGTCCAGTATTCTCAAGAGCCTTCCAACAGACGATAACTCCATACAACATTATCGGTCTAAATACTGAAGTACACAACCAGTGAACAATGCGAGGCTTTAATCCCCATTGTTTTCCTATAGCCCTCCAGCACGCATATAGCGCCACTGTGGCCTTTTTTGCCGTGTCCAGAATATTGAGTTTGAAATTCAGCTTCTTGTTCAATAATACACCAAGGTATTTTGCACACTCCGCGAAAGGAGTTTCAGTACCTCCCAGGGAGATAAGATCCACAGATGAAATCTTGTACCTTCTGGTAAACGGAACTACTTCCGTCTTGTTTGGATTTACTCCAAGACCGTTTTCTCCCGTCCGCTTCCTTTCAGTGAGAAGCGCCCTCTGAAGGATGTCTCTGAGTGTTCTCAACAACTTCCTTCTAACTGCCATTGCCACATCGTTTGCGTATGCGACAACATTGACGCCAGAACAGACTCCTCCTCCTATTCAGAGGGACGTTCCCTAGAAGGGTGTCTGCAGGAAACACCAAATACTTTATAGATCAAGTGTTGGTTAGTGGGAGAAATTATAGTGTTTCCTCAAAACCTCGATTGTCAAGCCTGCAGGGAACAACAATTTTGTAACGTTTTGCAGCGATAGCTATAACGAACCAACCTATATGTTTGGAAAATGCTTTCTGCAACAATCCGTAAACTTTTGGCAAATTGAAAAAATTATTGTTTATAGCAATGGTATATGAAGTATGGACCTTTTTGGGCCCGATTAGGGCCTATTTTTAAAAACAAAATTTTTTATCCAGAATGATCACACATGCCTCTTGAAAGAAACTCGTTTTTCGAAAAATCCCTAATAATTATCTGCAACTATTAAAAAATAATCATGAGGATAAACACCTATTTACAACTATGGGCGCCAAACAACTACCAAACTGTCGGTCACCTACGAATTGATGGGTGTCAACTATGCCGGAAAAGAAACTTACAAGTAACATGCAGGAAGCTCCCATTCCATTCGTCCCAACAGTTATTTTTGTAGTGTAGTGGAATTATTGGACACAGGATCTTTACAAAACAAAACCAGCAAAGTTGGATGATTTAAAGCAATGTATTCGATTGGTAATTGAGGCAATTCCCACTGAAACCTTCTAGAAAAGAATGGATAACGTATAGGGTGGTGCATAAGCACCCTTTACATGTATCATCGTGTACTGAGTTTTTTAACCTCAATTGTTTTTAAAAACCATTATAATTACTTAATAAAAGCGCCTTATTTGTCAAATGAAATAAATGAATAAGACGGCTGCAACTGAGGAAGTTTGATATTATTTATTTCGTTCAAATACCCCGAATCTTAGATTGGGCTCTGTTAGATGCAGCTACGTCAAATATTTCATCAAAATGAATTTTAAATGCAAAGAATGGTTCTTTCGTATGGTATTAAAGATTTCCCGATAAAATAAATGTATCAATAAATGCGTCACCTTGTATGTGAATTCATTAATACATATGTATTTACTCGTATGTGTTAGCAGTATAGAAGTTTATATATTTATATTTAGCTGATCGTGGGGATTGGCTTACAGCCTCCATATTGACGGGAGTGTGACCCGAAGAAGGTATAAAAAAAGGTATAAAAAAAATGCTACAGTGAGGGTAATTTTATGAATCAAATAGATTTATGGTTTGTTGAGATAAGCGCGATAAGAAAACTTTTGTATTAGCATTTTAAATTTTTGGTTTGTGGCCAAGGTATGTAGCCTAGACGTAGAAAATTTTACACGAGATATCATGGTATCGAGAATACATGTTATGCAGGAAATTTGAGGCAAATATACGGTCTACTTGAACCCGTGTCTTCAGGTAAGTTTACCTATATATAGGGCCTATGTCAAAAATTTCTCTAATTTGAAGTGTACTAAAATACCTACATAAAAACTTGATCTCCAGGACCAACATTCTCTACTGTATACAATAGATAGTCTATATAGTTTCTATAGTACAATAGTTACTGTTTAAGCCGGAGCTAAAAGTCAGAGTTTTAACCGGAATCTTTATTCCACACCCGTCGACTTGTAATATACATATAATATCTCTTATCACTCTCTCATATGAAATGTCTCTTGTCACTGTCTTGTAGTATCTCTTACCAAAAGCAGTGAAAATAGCTCCACAACTCTGGCTTACAACACCTATTACAATTTAGTCTTAACTCACTTCTTATCCAACCTTAGTGAAATGAAGTTGTGTATCTCGTCCCGTTTTGGTCCATCAGAAGTAAGGTAAATATATCATATATTGCAGCACAAGCAACACCCACTATTAACTATATTTGGCTCCTCCCCCTCCCCTCCCACATGTTATTCCATCGGTAGTATATCCGACACCAAACCACCCCCTTTATCATAAAAACACCATATTTTACGCCCGAGGAGTGCTGGTGGGGTCTATGATTTTTTTTCCTTGTAAAAGAATTATTAGTATGTCATCCATTTAGTGTCTCAAAACCGACGGTCTAGCAAGGCTGTCAGCTGTTAAATACCTGTCATCTAAAGTGTTATCTATATAGCGAAAGGTTTGCCATTTACGAATACAGATCGTTTAACAACCGAAGAACGCGTAAGAATTGTTAAAACATGGGTTTTAAATCGAACAAAATGTTCTTTAGCGATAAAGCTCATTTCTCACTCGGTGGTTATGTCAACAAGCAAAATTGTTACATATGGGGCTCGAAGGACCCAGAAATGATTGCGGAAGAGCCGTAGCATCCGGGAAAAGTGACTGTTTGGTGCTCATTATGGTCATTGGGCAGGATCTTTTCCAAAATGACACTGGAGAGAATTCACGGTAAATTTAGAGCGCTATGGCCGTATGATAACCGACTTTTTTGGGCCTGCTATTGAAGAGTATGAACTGGACGATATGTGATTTCTACAAGACGATACTACGAGCCACACAATACTACCGCCTTCATTGAAATCATTGTTTTATGTGCGTTTTATTGAACTTTGCTTTTGAAACCGAGAAATGGGATGCGCGAACACTGCTCTTTAAAATAAGTTTTTGGAACGCCATTCTCTCAGCGAACAGATGAAACTTGATAAATTGTTATCGGATAAAAATAGGCGGTCGGAATGCTTCTGAATTTTACAGATCCGTAATTCCATTTGCGTAGCCGTAGCATTGGTCCTGATTTCGTTAAGACCTTGTGGCTTAGAAAACTACCAGGAACAGTTAATATTGGTTGGTGGGTTCCAATGCAAAACGTTCTTACAAGTATTTTTTCAATTACGCTACAAAAATGTACTGCTGGAAACAAAAAAGGTAAAAAAGCGAAAAAAAATTATGTTGTTTTTTTTATTCATTTTAGCAAATTTCTCTTTGTTTTTTTTTCATATATTTCTAAAGCGGTTCTGTTAGGAATTTTGGATCTAGTGTGATATCGGACTTTATGAACTGTTCAACTTTGACCCAATGTAGTAACAGCGTGTCAGAAAGCCAAATTTCTTAAAGGACTAGCTCTCACTTCACAATAATGGAGAGCATATTATAGGTAGAATAATAGGATGCCATTCGTGAATAAAAATATTTTATATAATTAGAGACCAGTAGTTCTACACTTCTCTAATAAGAGTTTATAAAAACCGATTTGTTTTAACCATTTCGTATTGTAATTCTAAGTGAACAAACGTTAGCGTTTGTGCTAAGGAGGGAAGGATCGATTGGTGTTAGCGTTTGGAGAGAGTTTTGATGATAGCGGTTGACGTGGATTCCAATCGATCTTCAGCGAAGTTGTGGTTGTTAGGATGTGGACTGTATCTTTGGTAAAGGCAGATTTCACCTGTTTTGCGGTAGCGGTAGAGAAGTGCTTATACAACTTTTTAACGGAATGACAGGAAATTTGAAATAACGAGAACAATTTTGCAATTCCCAATGTAGACATTATTTATACTCGTATGTGCACCACTACATCTGAAGTTCTTCTGCAGAATTATCGGCGTGAAAATGGAAGCATAAAAGTTGAAAGGTTTTACTCATTTCCAAAACTTTAACTCTTTTGTCTGAAGTTAATATTTTTACAGCATCATCTGCGTAGAAGTGGAAGCATAAAAACTCAAAGCTGTCATTTTGATATTATAATTTTTTACTTTGTTCGATTCATTTTATACTGTCGCTTCCAGTTTTACTTCATTTTAAAGTACACTTTTTGTTTATCCCAATGTACAGTTCTTTTATTTTAGCTGGTTATTTTCAACTGGCAATTATAATAAAATTTTTTATTGTTTCAAAGAATTAGCATTTAAGGAAATTTTTTTGTTTTTTTATTATTTTGAGTTCCTTCTTAAGCAACCTGCTTTTCGCATTCGCCTTTTTTTTTGGTAATTGTTTGGTTGTCTCCATTTGGGAGATTTCAAGTTTCTTTTATTATTATTTTGACGTTTTACATTTATTGAATTTGTACATTTCTTTTTTTATTTTTGTTTTTGTAGCGACATTTCCATTTCTGCTTTAATATTTCGCCATAAATTTTCTAGTCCATAAAACCATTTTTAGTGATTAATCGTTGCTTTTAATCAAAATTTAAATACATTTTCCATATTAGGTTAGATATTGCGCAGTTAATCAATTTCACTCCCTTATCACGGTTATTGAATAAGTTTATTTTGCTCAAACCATATGGGAAATACGAAGGGGATCCCGAAACTAGCAGACATGACGTATAGATAATGCCTGTAATTTGAAAAAATTACTTTGATGAAAAGTAGCAACCTTATAAAACATATGTTTTGAGTTTTAAGGCACCACGTTATTTAGTATTTTCATTTGAGCCATCAAAAGTAAACGATATCAGTGAATTTGTAAACATGGAAGAAATTGGCCACCGTTATGTAATTTAATATTCAATATCCATTTGAAAGGTCTCAGTCCAACCAAGATTAAAACCGATGTAGATCCTACTACTTAAGGAAAATCTGCTCCTTCGTTTATGACCGTAAAATATTAGATAGCACAGTTTAAACAAGGTCATACAGGATGCCAAGACGAACACCGTAGTGGTCGACCAATTGAGGTTAAGAAAAATGAAAATGCCGAAATGATAGGCATTTCAAACAGTCCTATATATAGTATATTGACGACGAGAAAGCTGTGCACAAGATGGGTGCCGCGCTTGCTTTCAATAGAGCAAAAACAGCGCCGTGAAGATGGTTTAATAGGAAGCCTGACGATGCTGCACCGCAACAAAACCGAGTTTTTGAGTCGACTTATAATTGGGGATAGAACATGGGTCCATCACTTCACACCTGGGGCAAAGGAACAGCCAAAGCAGTGGACTGGAATAGGAGAATCGTGTCCAAAGAAGGAGAATCAATCAAATCAATCAAAGAAGGAGAATCAATCAAACGTGTAGGTTTTACATGAGTCTCGCTGTGAAAGCCTTACCCATGGAGTGCCATCACACAGGTGCTGTTTTCCATCATTTTTTTCTTGGTTATATGTTCTTTCTTTCTTCTAGCGACAGCAAGCGCCCCTTTGGGGTACTCAAACTAATCCCGAAGGATTAGTCAAACTACCAGAGATTGGAAGTAGGTCCCTTGGAAAAGCTTCCTCAGGTCCCACTCCCTCACTTGGCCAAAGTACCTTTGTAGTCACTTGGTATGAAGTGAGCTACCTCCGGGGTAGGAGTTGAGGTATCTAGGAAAACCTCAGATAGACATGAACAGTGTCTTCTAAGCTAATGCCTTCCTTCACCAACGCAACCAGAAGCAACGCAAAAGCACTGAAAACACTTGTTCGGGCAACCACAGCCAGCACGATGCTCCCACTAGGGGTCCAACACCATTGACCAGGAAGGAACAATGTTCCTTGGGTCCCTGGTCACCTGTGCTACCAGAAGAGAAGATCCCTCTGGTCTGGGTTTCGCAGACAAGCTACTCCAGTTTTGCTTTATCATACCTCGTATGGAACTGGTAATCCATAATCTACGGCATAGATTTTCAATGTCCGAGGAGAGAATATCAACACAGAAAAGCACACCATGCTCCAATCATAGTTCATTAACCAGATCTCTCTGGTCATACAACTATATTAACGGAAAAGATAAATTTTCTGATACCTCCCGACGGCTTCTCTATAACCGCACTTGTTGCCAGGATGTGTCTTGTTTAACTATGACTCTCCCCTTTACTTAGTTTTCGAAAAACGAGTTCCAAGATCAGTTTAATGTCATATTATAGGTGAATCCCAAGACATAATCCACCATCCTTTGCCTGCTTAATTACAGGATCGGCTAGAGAGGCTTGCGTTTTAGGGGTAAGCTGTACAAAGCATCCTAGGAAACACCCGCCTACCCACAGAGAGATGGTGGTTATAGAGAGAAGATGGTTACATCTGCAGGCAAGGTCATGGTGCCTGATTTTCTTCGGATAGTCATATGATTATTTTTATTGATTATCGCATCAACAGCGAATATTGTGTCAATTTATTGCAGCGTTTAGGTGATGAAAAATGAAAAAATGCTGCATTTGGCGAAAAAGAAAGTTTTGTTTCATCAGGACAATGCTTCAATTCACACATCCACTATTGCGATGGCCAAAATTAATGAATTAATTAATCCATTCGCCAGATTTAGCTCCTTCGGCCTATTTACTTTTTCCAAACTTTAAAAAAAAGCTTGCTATTAAAAGATTTGCCGAAATAATGGAGAGGTGGGGTTTGCGATTGATGGCTATTTTAAGGAGTTTGACAATTCTTACTATAAACATTATATAGAAACTATTGAATATCACTGCAAAAAGTGTATCGAGCTAAAAGGAAATTGTGTTGAAAAAATAAAGAAAATTGTTCACATATTTTTGTGTCTTCTTTGTTAGGTCGGTGTTAGGTCGGTGTTAGGTTTGTTAGTTTTGGGACCGCCCTAAATGATTTAAAGTTCATGCACCTTATGCGCCAGATTTAGCTCCCTCGAAATATTTTCTATTTTCAAACTTGAAAAAATGGCTCGGTGGTACAAGATTGGCCAACAGTGAAGTGGCGGGGTCTGTAATTGATGGCTATTTAAGGAATTTGGCAGTTCATGCTATAAAAAAAATATCCAGCTGGAAAAAGTTTATCGAGCTAAAAGGAGATTAAGTTAAAATATAAAGAAAAATTTTCCCCACTTGTTTGTGTCTTCTTTATAAGGTTAACTAGTTTAGGGATTGCCCTCGTATGTTCTCGAAATTGTTTTCCCATGGTGTTTGTCATGGTGTTAGATTACTAAAAGTAAATAACGAAGTTCTTTTTACTACATCTTATATTATCTACATCTTATATTAAATATACTCATAATTGGAAGCGAATAAACCTCTACTTAAATGCACAGGCATGGAGTGTGGTAATTTTTTCAGTTTTCCTGGAATTAGCAATTGGTTTCAGCTCCCTAGTGGGGAACAATAATGTCTAAAGTCTTCGCTATTTAACAATGAAATCCAACTTTTTTTGCACTTCCACATAAAGATGCCAAAACCTTTGACCGTTCTTCTAAATGTGACACATCAAAGAATTGTTGGATTTTCAGTAATTTTACGGGTACTGATTTTAGGCTAAGAAACAAAGTATTAGATTCCGCAAAATTTCGAAATTCCACTAGTTTTTTATCTAGTGTACGATATGTTTCATGTGATATATCTCGCTTTTACGACCTCAGCATAAAATTATAACAAGCCGATAGACAGGCGCCCTTGTATACATGATTCAATTTTTCCTCGTTTTGAAATCGTTTCTATCACTCTGATGCAGACAACTTCTTCGAAACAAAATTGCAAAAAAGTAGAACAACAAACATGTCATTAAAAATATCACTACTCAAAAATGTTGACACTTTGAAATGTCAGCAATAATTGTGTCAGCATTAAGCTCACAATAAAAGCAATGAAACACAACTCAAAAAGCAAATGACAGACTGCAGGCAGCAATCATTCAGTTACATCTTTTGGGAAAATTAAAATGGAGAAATATTTGCGTTTATTAATATGTAAACATAAATATGTTAAAAGCAAGACTTTCTTAAATTAATAATTCATTTTGATAAATTATTACTTTTATTTATGGCAAATTACTGAATATGAGAACGCTCTAAAATCTCTAACGCTAACTGATGTCACTGATATAACTAATGATTCTCATTAACACCGCATTATGGTAAATTCGGTAAGGAAACATTGTAAGGGAAGCGTAAATGAAGATAAGAATTTTAATAATGTTCATGGTTATGGCGACAATGGCGACATTGATGCAGATGATAAAATCCGTAGCATAAATAAATAAACTAAATATAACATTTATATCGGACTTTAGTTAAATAACTTCGCCCTCAGTAAGTCTTATGAGATCGAAATGGACGGATGTTGAGCAAATATAAGCGCATAGTTTTTACGATATTGGCAACAATTTAATATTTGTGTCCTTTTATAGCTCAAGGGAACCATCACATATTTTTATAACCCATAAATTGTGCCATGAAAATTGACGACGTTGGATATTCTTCATATTATGTGGTGACATTGCAGAGCCATGGAAGATGGAATATGAAATGTTTAATGTGTCAAGTTTAATGTTTAGTTAAGTGATTTCCTTGAAAACAGAATACTTGCAGTGAAAACAGGCCCAGCAAGTAGCATAAATTTAATTTTTTATGTCTATTCAAATTGAAATTATTATCTATATATGAGGTGGAAAGTGGAAAGAAAAAAGTTATTAGAAATTATGGTAAGATATAAATTCAATCTGACAAAAAAAAAACAGCAAATAAAATTTTATATAAAATTGCTACATTAAGAGACGTTTCATGAGCGTCTTAGCCAGATGCTATAAAAGTCACATTTTGTACTCCAATGATCCAATGCTTTAAACTTTAATAGCAAAATAAACAAATACTAAACGCATCCAGACTGTTGACAATTGTACAGAAATTTTGTATTTAGGGTGAAAAAAAAAATTTTAAAAAAATAAGTTTGAAGAAGACAATACAGCGAGACTTTGACCGGAGACTTTCTTGAATTGTAAATAATTCGCGTATTATAAAATGGGTAACAAATTTAGGTAAGAAAGTGATCAATATTAACATTCTTTCGAGGATCCGTTTGTAAAAAATTTCAGCAACTCCATTATTCAGAATTGTCAGTTGCTACGACTTGCTTTATCTACAAAACCAAAATCTTTAACAATTAGCCCTAAAAAATCAGTGAGATAGCTATAAAACAGATAGCTATAAGAAGCTCTTTTGTACCACCTGACTCTGGCTACCTAAGAGAACGAGGCTTCCATTCTCCTCTCAATTTATCTCCATTATGCCTATAGTTGGCACTGAGCGCAAAACCATGATCACGGGGAAAAATGTCTGCATGGTAACATCCGAATCGCATTACGGTCAACTGTCAATTGTTAATGTCGTTTTTTAAAGAAGTTGAAGGAGTTTTTCTACCCAGAACTGCCAAAAACGTATCCGTTTCAGCAGCATTTGTGACCAGTTATGGCGGAGTTCCAAAAAAAACTCCCAAATAAATTAATATCCAGAAAATCCACTTTCCGCTGGCCCCCAAGGTCACTCGACCTGACTGTACCAGACTTTTATTATGGGTTTAAGTCAAGCAAGAAGTGTACAAAACGAAATCAAGGAAATTGATTGAATTGAAGCAGTCCATTAAAACAATAATTAAAGCGATCTCGCAATGAATAATTTTCTGATCAGGTGTCGCATATGCGTGAATGAGCATCATCTACAAAACCAATTAGTTATATAAAAATATACATTGATTACGAAAAGTGATTTGAATTTCTTATTGTAGCACAATTGGTGCGCCACGTTGTATTTATTCATATTAAAAAAAACACTTGTTTCTAAAACGAGCTGATGTTACTGCATACCGCATCATCAAATAGTGTCCTAGAATATTCAAAAAGTAACCAAATAAAAAAAAACAACGAAACTGAAATGTTCATGCGGCCAAATTACAAAAAATCATTCAAATACAGATATAAGACAAAAATACTGAATTTAGCCTCCAAACGAATATGGCCAATTCACTTCAACGAAAGTGAAATTTTTTTTAATCCATTCATTAAGTACAATAAGACTATACCTGGGAAATAGAAATAAACAACTATTCTGGTGTCGAAGCGGTTTGGTTTACATCCGCAAGCTAGTGCCAAAAATGAATCGCAAAACTACCATCATGAGGTGAAAACAAAGACACAAAAAAAAACCCTTTAATTAAAAAACAGAAATGAAAACAGAATTTTCATTTTAAAGCAGTGCATTTTGTAGTCGCCCATAACTAGAATATGGATGGCAAAAATTACCAACGTTTCGGGTCTCCAATATGATTTGAAAAAGTGGTACCCATAACGTGGAAAAAGTAAACATCCATTCGCTGAAACGTCATTCGTACAATCTAAGAATGTATCCAAAATGGCAGCAAATGAAAAAATCACTATGGAAACTCAGGTTTGAATCGCTAAAACAACAAATTCTTAAGACAAAAAAGATGTTTGTTGCCAACTCTCTTCACAGCTAAATTTTGTTATTGAATAGCCAAACTGGCTAAATAAAACCCATGTAGAGGTTTTAAAACCGTCGGTCTGGCAAGGCTGTCAGCTGTTAAGATACCTGTCATCTGAAGTGTTATTTGTTTAGCGAAAGGTTTGCCATTTACGAATATAGATCGTTTAGCAACCAAAGAACACCAAAAAATAGTTAAAACTTACTACAAAAGTGGTTATTCAAACATGGGCACTTTTTGTGCATTACGGAGGGATTATGGTCGTCATAATGGACTTACTGTGCAAGAAATTGGCAAGAGATTGCAAAAAATTTGAAGAGATTGGAAACATGACAGATGTTATCACAGCTGTGCATCATCGCAATAATGTAATCCGAATTTGTCGGTTCCACGGCAATTGGGCCTATCTTACCGCTCATTATGGTGTATTTTGCATTTGGATTTGCACCTCCATCCCCATAGAGTCTAACTCACGCAACAATCAAAGCCGATTGACCATTCATAACGGCGTAGACATGCTGATTGGGTGCTACAGCAACAGGCTTTCAATGCCTTTTCTTTAGCGATAAAGCTCATTTCTTACTCGGTGGTTAGGTCAACAAGCAAAATCTCAGATTAGGCTCGGAGAACCCAGAAACCACCTACTGTCGGTACGCATTATGGTGTGAAGGTGTCATTAGACCGTATTTCTTTGAAAATTCCGCAGGAAGAACCGTTACCATCAGTTAGTTCACAGCACTATGGCCGTATGATAACCGACTTGTTTTGGCCTGCAGTTGAAGGTTATGAATTGGACGATAAGTGATTTCGACAAGTCGGTGCCACTAGCACCCCATAACTCTACCGACTTTGGCTTTATTGCATGAAAAGTTTCCAGAAAGTGTAATTTCACGGTTTGGCGACGTCAATTGACCATCAAGATCATGCGATTTGATGGTGTTTGACTTTTTTTTTTGGGCTACGCGGATAATTCCAAAAGGAATCGATGTGTGTGTGGACACAACGTGACCATACCTGGGAAACGGAATTTCCAATCGCGAAAATAATCAACTTTTCTGGTACCCACAACGTGTTGTCAAAAAAATGAAGCGTCCTTCAATAAGATAATTAAAAATTCGGTATAATCCACACTGGCAGATGGTCAGCTGATGCTTTTATGAATTTCTTAAAAGTATTTGAATCGTATTATGTATTTGCATAATTAAAATCGATGATTTTGGAATAAATTTGTTAAATCTAATGCACGAAGAATACGAGTGAGCGCTAAGCCTAGGCAAGGCAACAATCGGAATAACAAAAGTGAAACTGTACGAATAAGAGACAAAAGATGTGTTAAAGTGAAGTCTAACTATTAATATATTCCCTACTATGTACTCCGCATAAGTATTTTTACCACAAACTAGTGATAAGCTAAATTTAAATTCTTTAACTATCATTCCATTTTTGTAATTCCACCGCTATTTCTGGCTTTTGATATTAGGTAAAAACTACGGGAAAGTAAGTTAGTAAAAAGCGTTTAATTAGTATTCATCTCCCGTCAAACAACAATAAATCGAATTATCCTTTTAACACCAATATCGTAACTTCGATATTTTTTATAGCTTAACTCATTTAAAATGCCTATAAATTCTCCAATCTAACCAGAATGGTTCAAGGAGCATAACCGAAAACAGTTAACCTTGTAAAGCAAATTGTGGCCCAGTGTGTTAAGATATTGGGATTTAGCTCCCATTCCAATCCACCTTACAACCAAAGTAAAAGTAAACACTTGACTGCTCTTGCCAAAAACATTATAAAGGTCCAACCAAAAAGGACATTTCAATAACAAACGAAAAAATGAAAAAAACTTACTGTTAAATTGACAGCTTCATAAAAAATCATTTGATGATATCAGTGGTAAGCAATCAGTATGTGAAATAAAAAAAAAACGAAATTTGCAATTCTAAAAGATTTCCTTGGCCTATATGGCACGGGCCAGTATCTTTAAATCCACTGTGTCAAGTATATAAAAATTCAGTGCACAAATAGCTCTTAAAGACCATGTCCTATACTCGTAAGTTCGTTCACACAACACTTACATATAAATATGTATATATAGAAAAATGAAAACGTTTAAAATGCGACATTTTATGATCTCTTATAACTATTGCTCTGAAGCCACCAAACCTGTCACTCTAACCGCCCTTTACTTCTTTGCGTAAGAATGTGCCATAAAAAGCAAACAAAATGAAAACAATCTGTTATCTTTTGGCAAAAATCTTGAGATTTCGTTTTCCCTTCTTGGGCGTCTTCTGTGCTGAAATCATTTCCAAGTATTTGTGCTGTGTTTTCTTTTACAACTTTATTTCCTTTTGGCTGTTTTATGGACTCCATTTACCTAATGACACAATTTGTTGTTATGTTTGGTGGCTCAACAGCCACCACCAACCAATGAGGCAACCAACACCTTTCTGTTTGCCAGCGGTGGTTTGTCGTTAACGTTTTTCTTTTCGCTTCTACTGTTTTGCGAAAAGAAAAAGAAGCAACTTCTTCTTAGTTTTGCCCAGCTGTTCGGTATCAGTTATTGCTGCTTTTGCTGCTCCTGTTACCGCCTGCCTGCTTCTTTCGGCTGTTGTTTGGCTTTGGTGGCATCTTGAGCTATGACGAGGACGAGTACTTCAATGTTTGCCATATGCAAGTGATGGCAAATAGAGTATCGATAAGATCTGCACCCTCTTGAGTGTGAGATATTTTGCTTGCGATAGGTTGTATTCTGGCTTTATGTTCTTTCATTCCATCACATTCGTGC
>JAHXMU010000675.1:52891-110539 GCA_019455685.1 Philornis downsi
CATTTTTGTCACGTTCTAATCTATTTTCACACCTAAATGCAGGAATTCCAAAAAGTCAGATTCTACTCCTATCATGTTTTTTATGTGACCCGGTCGATCAAATCATTTTTGTCACGTTTTAATCTATTTTCAAACCTAAATGCAGGAATTTCGAAAAAAATCACGTTTTTTCACCTGGCTACTCTATCAAAGGAATGCAGTCAGTAAGTCAGTCAGTCAGTCAGTCAGTCAGTCAGTGATGCAACAATTCTATACATAGATTAATTGATTTATCATAACTTTACATGATATATTATATATAAGTGAAATTTTGCTCATGCTTTTGACTTTCCGATATGAAAGGAAAGCAATGCCTGTAAAAACTTACAGCTTCTCCATTTGTCATACATTTGAAAATGAAATGCCGACGTGTTCTACTGACAGATATTATTGCCTTCAAGTAAAGTATGAGATTGATTTACATCGTATTAACTATTAATATTCGCATAAGTACGCCTGAATGTGTCAAACACACTTGGTTGCCTTGTAGAACTTTATCAGTCATTCTGCTTTCAACCAAATAATTAATCTCCATTTTCGAAACGACATAAAAACTCAATTTTAATTTATTTTAAAATGCAAAATGCAACAAGGAAAGAAGAGGAAAAGTAGCAAATCATACAATTAAAAACCCTCAAGTCCATAAATCATTCAATCACTCCTAGCAATCTCCAACGTGGCTACACACTCTCTCTCTCTCTATCGCATACCTATGCAGAGAGACACCATAAATTTAATATTTCCTTTTTTTCAGTAGCAGCTAAATATGTAATTGTGTAAGTACTCGTACAGCAAATGTTGCTGTCGTTGTTATTCGTATTTAGAAATTTTTGCTATGACTAAAAAAAAAAAAAAAAAATAGAAAAAAAAAACTAGGAAAATGGAAACACAATACGATAATAATGCATACAATAATGTTCGAATGTTATTTGCAGCTGTTACCGCTCCCTTAAGGTTATTAAACTTTTGTGTTTTTCGAACTTGTTTTGCATACTTATTTCTAGGTGGTTAGAGGAGACGTGTAGAAGGACAGGCGGCAGGCAAAGCTCTTCACATGCAAAATAGGTCTAACCAATTTTCTACTGGCGAGTATGGGTAAATAATAAATACCACTTCCATCCAAGTTGAGTATTAACAAATCACTTGAGTTTACAATGGACGCTATGATTTGTTTCCTTTCCCCCAGTGGCTTCCTTATTGTTATTGCATAGGCTCGAAGAGGGAATTGTTGAAGATGGAGCTGTACACAGCCCGAGAATGGAAGTGATTTATATTTGGGAATGATAGAAGTTTGCTGTTGAAATCTAAGGGAAAATAAATGTTTATGGGAATATTTTCCTTGCAGCAAAGGAAATAAATAAAATATTGACTACTTGAAACATGATTTACAGCAAATCTCCAGAGAGTCGTTGTTATTTGAAAAAAAGTAAAACTGGGACAAAAAAAGTTTTGTTAAATTTCTTGAAATTCTAGCTGCAAAGAATGGAAGGTAACTTAAGGGATAATATTTAAATAAGAAGCCTATTCAAGGCAAAGCGCAATCCGAATTTCTAAAGACACAAAGACAAAGGGAATATTAACGGTTATGTTAATACCCAGGTATGATACATTTTGCAAAAAGAGAACTTGACATGTTCTGGATTTATTTCCGTGAAACATTACAAAATTTAACGACTCTATTTCAATCACTCGAATGAGGACATGTATTAAAGCCCAGCACGATTATCAATTTTGCGCAATCGAATTTTTTGGCCGCTTTTTACATTTAAATTACTTCACTCCATTTATTTTTGCGAACACAAGCACTACGTGCATTCTTTGGCCTCTTTTTGCTAGAAAGAGTGTAGGGAAAAATTTGCGAGTAAATAATTTCGTTCAATGTAGAACATGGTGGAATGCGAAATTTCTAAAATAAAAAATTTAAAAAAGTTGGAACCTTTCTCATGGTGCAAAAAATGATTAAAAAATCGCCAAATTAAAAAATTATTAAAATCTATTTATAATTTGGAAACAAAGTACAGAGGCTAAGGCTACATGGTGACTCCAATTTTTAACGAAAATTTTTGGAAAAAAAAAATCTATAAAATAAAAAAATTTAAAAAAGTTGGAGCCTTTCTCATGGTGCAAAAAACTGATTCAAAAATCGCCAAATTAAAAAATTATTAAAATCTATTTATAATTTGGAAACAAAGCACAGAGGCTAAGGCTACATGGTGGCTCCAATGTTTCACGAAAATTTTTCGAAAAAAAAAATCTCTAAAATAAAAAATTTAAAATAGTTGGAGCCTTTCTCATGGTGCAAAAAATGATTCAAAAATCGACAAATTAAAAAATTATTAAAATTTATTTATAATTTGGAAACAAAGCACAGAGGCTTGGCTTACATGGTGACTTCAATGTTTCACGAACATTTTTCGAAAAAAAATCTCTAAACTAAAAAAATTTAAAAAAGTTAACATCTTTCTCATGGTGCAAAAAATGATTAACAAATCGTCAAATTAAAAAATTATTAAAATCTATTTGTAATTTGGAAACAAAGCACAGAGGCTTGGGTTACATGGTGACTTCAATATTTAACCAAAATTTTTCGAAACAAAATCTCTAAACTAAAAAAATTTAAAAAAGTTAGTGTCTTTCTTATGGCGCAAAAAATGATTCTAATTCCGCCAAAATTAACAAATCGTTAAAATCTTTTTATAATTTACTGCTAACAGAGGCTTAGGCTACATGGTCTTTCTCATGGTGCCAAAAATGATTAGAAAATCGCTAAAACTAAAAAAACGTTAAAATCTATTTATAATTTAGAAACAAAGCACCTAATTGCCAAAATGATGAACTTTTGTACTTCTAACAGACAGGCATGGCGACTGCAATGTTTCACCCAAATTTTTTTTGAAAAAATCTCTAAAATAAAAAATTTAAAAAGGAAAGTATCTCTGATTTTAAGATAAGACCTAAAACTTGAATGTTTCGACATCTCCATGCCTCTTTTCCGAGATTTGACTCCATTTTAACTTCAGCGGTTTTCTAATTTAGCGATTTTTTGAAATTTATTAATACCGGATTCATATCATTATTATCCTTGTTTTGATTGACTTGATCCCTTCTTGAGTTACATGTATATGTGTATCGTTTTGTGTTTAAGCGATTTTTAAAGTTATTTTGACGCTTTTGGAAAATTTTTCGACTTTATGTTAAAGAAACCATAGTTCAATATCCATAGAAAGCACCAGATATATCTTAATTTTTGTATTTGGACGGCTCATTTCTGAAATATGGGAGATTTTATAATATTTGCTACATTTTTATCAGTTTAGAGGTTTCTGTAGATACATATTTTGCATGAAAAAACTCAACAAAGAACTAAGATTATGGAACTTTATTAAATGCTCCTGCATTTTGCACGAATGCTACATTTTCGACAGTAATTTTCAGTGTCGAATATTTCATTGGCCAGCTCATTGAAGGACAGCACTACACTACAATTGACACGATACAAACTACGGAAATGAAGTATCTATTTTTTCTTACATTTATGTTTTTGAAAGTGCTATTTAATTGTTTGGTTTAGAAACATGCTTTCAAAGATAATCGAATACCAGTGTTTCCATGGGGAACTCTAGAACATATACTCGCATATCACGTAATATGTCAAAAGATCCAGTACCAATAAGGAAGCATTTAAAGCCTCAAGTTTATTTTTACCAAATATGTTTCATGCCATTCTAAGTCAATTCGGCTGTATCCATAACTTTGGTCGACACGATGACTTTTATAAATTATTATGACTTAGCAAAATCTCCAGGACGTAGCTGAACGTCGAAATTGGCAATGTTAGTCCGTCCCTTCTGGTATCTCAAATACAAATCGACTGATTACAGGCATTCAATCGTTCCTCTATAATTTCCAATTGATAGACTGCAATGGCATACATTTTGTCATCTGAATTGGCATACAATACATGGCAAACACCTTTAGGTATCTTCCAAACAAATGACAATTTTAACATTCTTTTCCGACGTTCATATTTTTCATTAAATTGCAATAAATTCAACCAAATTTTGTGTATATCAAATAAATACTGAATAAATTCGAAGCAACCGATGTTCGGGTCTAGAATACATAATCATTCGCCAGCACCAGGATCGATTACGAAGCTAAACCGAAAAAAAACATCGGAAAATTAGAAGAAATATGTCTTAGAAAACAAGCGCTCAAATATGAAAATGACTTCATTTCAGGGTGATTCTAAGAGAATTTGAAAAAGTAACGTCTTTTACGTGGAGTCGATATTGCTTATAAAATCGCTGAAACAAAAAAATCGCTAAAACTCAAATATGCGTATAACTCAAAAACGGATTTTTCGATTGTCAAAATAGCACAATCTTCTAAATTGGATAGAGACTTGGACTAAGCGAAGATATCAAAAAATCAGTAAAAAAAACACTGAAATCAAAACGCCATCAAATCTTGGAAATAAAAGCGTCAAGTTGCAACAACATCCCAATTTTTAATCGTATTTCGTTCTTTTCTTTATTTTAGCCAACTAAAATGAAGCAAAATCTTTTCTGATCAGAGGTGCAAAAAATTATATTCGTGCAACAATTAAAAAGTTACATCCAAAAAAATACAATCAATTTAATTCAGAGAGGCAAAATATATTGTAAATTATAAATTCAATTTATAAGTGTTGCACACAACATTTATATTAATCTTAGTATTGATAATGTTATAATCTATATTTGGAATGAGCTAAAGAGGTTGTTCAATTAAGTAATTCCCTGCTATACTGGGTCTACGTTAAATTCACTACGTTCATTAAAATTATTCATGCGGAATTTGAATTCAATACTCAGTTCACACACAATCATGTGCAGGATAAAGCTTTATGTAGAGGATGTTGTGAATACGAGAACGTTTTTTACAATAACCTCTTAATGCTGCTATTTATTTCGCTTTCTTTGATTAGTAAGTGTTGTTAATTGTAACATCAAATGCTATTTTAAATTAAACTGTCCTATGTGATTCATTAATTGAAAATTTTCATTATTATACAGTTTGACAAGTCATGAGCATGCTAAACAACGAGGAATAGTCATTAGCATAACGGGCTTCAGTTAATTTTGTATGTGATAAATTTTGTTATATGATCCACTTAATAAATACCCAAAGTTAGCCATATTTTAGATAAGTAATGGTCTTCGATTATTTCTTTGATTTCAACTGGTTTCAGTCACGCTTCCTTTAGCCACTTTCGTGCACAAACATACACGTCAAAAGCCGCAACTCACAACTCATAATTTATACATTTCTTCATATTAGCGTATATACGAGTACATTTATGGCTTTCGTCATATTTGCGCCCTAGGATAGCTAGAAAAGCCATAAAAAATGCATTTAATATGTGTAGTGTAGTGAAGTGAGAGGAGTCCCCTTAAGCTGTTAATTTACCCCGCCAATAAATCCTCCATCCATACCTCCCCTTGGCTTAGCATACCGCCTGTCAGTTAGTAATATGCAATTCATACAATAACGGAAATATTGCGGATTTGTATTGATTTCCGGTAGACAGCTTTAGTTATTATCGTGTGCTATGAACAGAACAGACCCAACCGAGTCAATATGAAACATGTATCAAACCATACACTCACACATAAGTAATCACTGCCAGGAAGGGAATATAGCTCATATTCCCTGCACATACAATCATGTGCATTTGACTGCACATATGCACACATATACAGTTTTATGTATGGGATGTTGTGAATATGAGAGCATTTTTTACAATAACCCCCCAATACTCCGATTTATGGGTTTGTATCGTAGGGCTCGAGTACATTTAGCTTCTTTTCGATCGCAGTGAAACTCTCCATTCCGATATAACCAGACTTTTTGCAGTCAATTTTTTATGCTCGCACGAATACTAGTTTTTACCAATTGTATTGTCTGTATACTAACTAGCGTAAGTGTGTGAGTGTCTGTAAATGCTTTATAATGCTTAAAGGCATAAAATAGAGTATTAATGCAAACTAACATTCTTACCCACACATATGTATGTACAGTGCTTGTCGTTTGGCGATAGTTCCTATACGAGTACATTTGTGTGCGTTGTTAAACACCGGATGTTCTTCATGTTGCACATTCTGTAGGAAATTCATTTATAACAAAACTCACTTATTCACACAGAAGTGCACAAAACAAAACAAAAAAAAAGAAACAAATCACTGTAAGCGTCTCAGCAAATGTTACAGGGACACGACGTTATTTGGGTGGATGTGTGTGAGAGGAATTTCAGTAAGGACCAAATTTGGAAATCGAGACTAGATGTATGTGTCTAATGGAAAAACCGGTGCAAATTACTCCTTCAGTTTCAATCTCTTGATTGACGGTTCTATATGCCGACTTGACTTAGAAATCACAGGATCTAGGATTGTCGACCCAGCAATCTAGACTTGTCCATTTGTTATTTACGCACGGAGACATTGTATCGTATTGTGTTCACCTTTGCCGGTATAGAAGAAGAAGAAAGATCGAAGGCGTGGTTTTATTCTATTCACCAGCAGCACAGTTATGACCTGTATTAGAACTGGTGCCACTGGTGTTCACGGCAACTGAATCCGACCGTGCAGCACCAACATGTATCAGTATGAAGTCATGTTGAGATGGAATCGTCCACAAAGAACGCAATGAGTAGATTTAGGATTCCACGCCACACATTATTTTCTCATTATTTATCTATTGTATCTTCAAAATTAATTAAACTAACAATAAGTTCTTGTATCTTAAAATATTAACTAATAATTAATTAAGTCCAGCCAAGCTGGACAAATAGTTATGTTCTACTTTTACTGCTGTTATCTGCATTCATCCTTCTAGTATTCGGCTGAGAAAAATTGTATCCCTCTTTCTTAATAGCATCTATCCTCTGCCATTTAATATGTCGCGGGCTAATGGATTTGGACGATATTCCAGCTTCCTCAAATATGCTGTCACATAAAGGGTGATTTTCATCGTAGTTTTTTAAAAATCAAATAAAACGCTCAAAAATGCATCATATATTAAAAATTTTTATTGGAATCGATAAATTGGTCTTTGCCATTAAATTTTTAAAGATAATTTCATGTAAATATTGTCCGCGGCTACGTCTCAAAATGTCCATTCGGAAGGTCGCATTTTTCGCCACTTTTTCAAGCATTTCGGCCTGTATTCGACGAATAACACATGTTATGTTATCCTGTAAGACTTCAATAGTGTTCGGCTTGTCCACATGGACTAACGACTTGGCATAACCCCACAAGAAATACTTAAGAGGCGTTAAATCGCAAGATGTTGTTAAGCCTTCACGCTATACCTTATCGAAGGCTGGAGAAATGTCGACGAAACAATATTTCTTTTCCTCAAAAGCATTTCTAACGATATTTACTAGTCTGTGTGCTTGTCCGATTGTACTATTATGTTTTTTCTGAATGCAAATTAAATTGGTTTGGTGTATCGTACATGAATTCTCGCTTAGTATTGGGTTTAATTTAGATGTCAATAGGTTCTCAAAAAGTTTTGATATATTCGATAATAGACTTATTGGCCTATATTATTCTACCTTTGTGTGATCTTTACCTGGCTTAGGTATCATTGTAACTAGTGAGATCTTCCATTCTGGAGGATAGTATTAAAGTCGCAAAATTGCATTGAAAATAAAAAGAATTAATCTTATTACTATACGGGACAGCTCCAAGATCATATTGTTACTGATTTCGTCAACGCCAGTGGTCTTCTTGGAGTTTAAATTATCTATGGCCTTTTAAGTCTCCCCAATCTCAAGTCTTAGACGTGCAGCTGTATCAATAACGACAGGTGGCAAATCAATTATATATCAGTCGATATATTTAGGGTAAATACAGTTTTTAAATCGTTAACAAAGATTTCCTTTTCCGGTATCATTTCTTGTCCGACCGCCACACGAAGTTCGCAAAGGAAGCTTGCTAACCACAGGTCTCTTAAGGTTTTTAGTTGCACGCCATAATGAGTAATCTGACTGAGGGGCTTCATCTAGATCTTCTAGGTATTTTCTTAGAGAGGCAATTCTTCGGGATTTTAGAAGATTTCTAAGCCGATTTGTACATTCTTTTAATCTGTTTCTAATTTGAGGGGATTTGTGTAGCGCACTCCTGACTTCATAAATACATTCGGTCAAAAAAAGCTCGGCGAATTCATTATTTAAAAAGTCCGCTTAAGAGAATTGTGAACTTTTTTTTGTTGCTAAGTTAACACAACTGCCCTATAAACTGACGCAAAGTTTGAGCACAATCTGTCATTTAGTTTGTTTATAGTACTCGATTTTGTCAGTTCATCTCAAGTGCGTTTTGCGATTTTTACAATGGATACAAATATCGATCAAATTGCCTCAAATTTTGTACAGGGAACGGAATAATGTGTGCCGAACTGCTGCAAATGTTACAGAAGACTTATGACGAATAGACAAAAAAGTGCATTCAAAAACGGTCGAGACCGGGTGGAAGCTTTGTCTCACTCGCCGCCATCAACGTCTTCAACTGAAGTTAACATCGATAGAGTGAAGAAAATGATGATAGGAAATTGTCATTTAATTTTGAAAGAGACAACCGCTAAACTTTAAATTTTATACGATTGTTTTAGTATGAAGCGCGTTGCGGCTGCATTGATTTCAAAAGACCTGAATTTTTTTTCAGAAACTCAATCCCCCAACGGTGGTTGAAGATTTGCTAGATCGAGTCAATTCCAACTCTACATTCGCAAAACACATTATAACTGCTGATGAAACCAGTTAACGATTTTCGTTAAAGTGGCATCCAACTGGGTCGAAACAATAAACAGCAGACAAAAAATAAAAATTGCGTTGAAGTCGATTATAATTCGAGGTGTTGTCGACTGTTTTCTTCGATTATCACGGTGTTGTGCACTCGAAATTCTTGTCAAAAGAACGGATGTTAGTTAAAGAATATTATCTGGGCATTATGAGAAGATCAACATTGCAAATTCCTCAAAAATGGACAGATTTGTGGAAAAGGAAATTCATGAATTTTACACCACAATAATGCTATCATTACGATAATACTATAATTGTGAATGAATTTCTAGCCAAAAACTTAAAAGTAGGACTGAATAGTCATCGTGTTCACCTGATATAGCTCCCACTGGCTTTTTTCTCTTTCCAACACTAAAATTCCAGATTCGCGGCACCGATTTTCAGCCGATAGAACACATAACAATTTCCAGACGAAAACTGAAGTTTTTCCTAGAAAACTGAACTAAACTGAAGTTTTTCTAAAAATCTTTTTGATGATCGACATATGTGTATTATTTTTAAAGGTGCCTACTTTGAATACGATTCAATAAATTTGAATGAATAATAAATGTTTTGGCGTGGAACTGATTAATGACATCATCTGTCAATTTTTGTCAGCTGCGATTCAAACCAATTGCTTATAATATTCAGAAGTATTAGCATATATAAACCAAGCGACTTTATCATCTCTGATAGCCAAACTTATAAGAGCAATGAGAAGACAAAACGGGTTGGAAATACAGAGTTCTTCATACAGTGGTTCCAAACCGGCGGTCTGGCAAGGCTGTCAGCTGTTAAATACCTGTCAACTGAAGTGCTATTTATTTAGTGAAAGGTTTGCCATTTACGAATATGCATCGTTTAACAACCGAAGAACGCATCAAAATAGTTAAAACTTACTACAAAAGTGGTGATTCAAACGTGGGTGCTTTTCGTGCTTTACGGGATGATTATGGTTGTCATAACCGACTAACTGTACAAGGAATTAACAAGGCTATAAAGAAATTTTTTTATTAAATTTTTTTCAGGCCTGTGCATCGTCGCAATGTGCGTAATGAAATAAAATTTTCGAAATTTGTGTGTTACATTAAACTTTACTTTTGAAACGGAAAAATGGATAACGCTGTATTTGGATATATCGGAAACATCTCTTTTGAAACGAAAAGAAGCACTTTTTCCATGGCAGAACTTTGAATTCCAGGTCAAAGAAATTTTACTAAGAAATTAAGAATTCGCAAAAATGTTTTTTTTTGTTTTGAGATTTTTTTAATTCTATTCCATTCGTTTCTAGTTTGCTTGCGTGTAAATTCCTTTGTAAAGTTTTTAAAAGCGTATTCCATGTGGTCATCATGATATGCCATTTCTATCAGATATAGACTACTAAGAGAAATAGTTTTGAAAGTATTATACTAGAAATCAAAACTGCAACTGCCTATAGGGAGCTTAAAGCTGCTCCAAAACTAACAACTGATTGCTCAAGAAAGATTCGATTCTTGCACAGTCAGTTCTTCAATATCCAGTTTTTTTAGAAGCGGTCTAATTTTAAATTTCAAAGAAGTCATTTTTCAGGACGCTCTAATGTACATCGCCATTTTCACGATCTGTCCATATCAATTGACGTAGCAGCCACTTCCTTCTGAAAGAATACGTAAATAAAGTAAAATCTTTTTTCGCAGCAGAGACCGCAAAATTGGCAGATGATTGCAACGAGATCCTTCAGTCAGAAACTTCAAATCGCGGAATCGGGGAACTGAATCTAGAAGAACGTGGACTGGTTAACAGACATATGTGGGGTGGTCCTTTGAAAGAGTTTAAACCTGATGCTGCATTACAAATTTTGGAGAATTGTAAAATTATTTTCGAATGTCCGGAAACGAAATGATCAGACTGCGGTTAATTTTGGCAATAGAACAATTAAGTAGGCGGTTTATCGAATACTTAGAAATTACAGGACAAAAAAGGAGTCGTCCGTTTGGAGTACTTTTTACGAAATCTTCACGCCAATGTTGAAAAACTTGAAGAATCGAAGCGAACGTACTTATCCTCTCAAGCCTAATGCAATATCTCCGAATCACCGGTCATCATCACGGATGCTATAAGTTAAAGGAAAATTAATTTTATCGAGTAGTCTTTAATCATAGAAAACATCGATTCTATATGATTATTTTTTGAAGATTATTACCTTCAAATGTCGGGTTTAACTGTTTTCAACAACGTTCCAATTTTCCAATTTTCCTACACTTTTAGGTTACCCATGTAGATTTTGAACTTTACATAACATTAAAGGAAATAATGTAAAGGTGTATATGTAATATCACGGGATTTAGACGGGCAGTTCACCAGTCCGAAACATGAAATAAGCTGTTAACTTAATTGTTCATGCAATAATGTCATGGTTTCACGGGATATGTGACAACTAGAGACGCATTTTTGGATCAAAGTTTCGTCGAAATTATGGTATTTAATTTTAAATGACAAGTGCTCCACTATCGTGTCGTACATTAACTTTTCCGCCACCTCCACTTTTGAAGAAATATCGTCCGATGATCCCCGATTATATTATAAAATGCACAAGATCGTCGTTTTGCCTAGATGTGATGCCAGTTCAAGATTCTCTTTGCGTTGCTTTTCAACCTTTGATTACAGATATAGTCTTTTAATCAAAAGTGTGAGTCAAAAGACTACATTTCGAAGATCGGCCAGCTTTAATTCTTCCACAAGTTGAATTTTGTATGCTTTATCCAAACTCTTTAAGCAAAATAGTTTGCATACGATAAGACAAGCTAGTGAAAATATACCGCGCTTCTATTCATCCCGGCCGTCGCGTGCATCCAAGCTACCGCCGTTGCATTTTCTATGCTACGTGCTGGATGTGGTCTATATGGTAGAGTATAATACAATAACTTCCACCTGAGCTATACAATTCTGAAAGGTAGCTTTTCACTTTACATAGATTGAAGCCTGAATATTGTATCAACAAATAAGTAGTAAAATACCAAGTGATACAACAATCAATCAATACAACGTCAATTCAAACTTCAAACTACCATAATATTTAAACTAAAACTTGAAAACTCTTCCCACCTCTCCGCTGTAAGTCCACATACACAATTTCTTTCAATGGTAACAACAGGATCTGCAACTGTGTGCCACAGCGCAATCAATTGCCAGTGTAACTACCAGGATGCATTGAAAATACACAATACATTTATACACATACACACAGACACACACTCAAAACTTGTATGTACGGTGTCTATACAAGTATATGCATTATAAGCAATGCGTGTAAAGGCTTGATACAGGAAATCATTGTGTAGATACATCCTTTTGGCTCAGGATTTAATTTTTCTTCTCTAACTGTGAAATAACATCCTTTTGTTGCTTAGCTGGCGTACGTAGAAAGAACAAAATGGAAAGAGAGAAGTAGAGGGGGAAAGGGAAATCGAATGATTACAAAATTGGTTATTAAAGTTGTTCTAATAATCGGTGGGAATTGAATTTTTGTAATTACGAACAAACTAAGATGTCATTCAGTATTTGATTTGTGCTCTGTCTTTCAATGGCACAATGATATTCAAACGATTTGGAGAGGGCGTTGGATTGGGAATAAATAATAAGATTGATTTCTACACGATATTGTGGTAAATATGATATGTTGGCTGCAGTCACGATCTTTCTTTGATGACGGCACCTCGAGAAGCCACAATATCGAAAAGTATAGAACTGATGTGTGGCATCTTAGTCAAAGGATAGGTCCTTCAAGTGAACCCAAACATAAAAATAAGAAGCTTTTTCATGCTCCATTCCTGAGAAGCAAGGATATATACTTTTATTATCATATTCTACAATATTTTGGATTTTGATTCCATTACATTTCATTCTAGGTGTTTATTCTCAGAACCCGCATTTGCAAATTCTTAGATAAAAATCCAAAATTTATCATCTCCACTGTAATTGAGACTTTTACATGTAAAGTCCTCAATTGTAATGAGATTGAGTGCTTTAGAGTAAGCTTTATGTCGACTGACCCATTAGAGAATTTGTTTGATTTGCTAAAATCAGTTCTGATTCTTCCCCCATACGTGTAAGACGAGTTTGGCTTAACTCATAAATATATATTTCCTGTAAGGTATAATCTTTTAAATAAATTCTGGAAACGAATGCTAATGCCCGCTGTTTTTTATATTTGATATTTCTCTTGAGCTAAATATATGTCAGAGTGAACCCGTTCCTAACGAACCATACACTTGGAATATTGTAAAGGTGGAAGAATGCGCAGAACACAAAAATAATCAAGAAATATTTTGTTAGTTTTTTTCAGATTTCAAAATTTTCTTCGAGAGGAATGCTTTAACGGCAAAAATTAACAGGGTAAACACTTGAACAATTTGAAAGAAACATAATGCCTAAACGAGAGATGGTGTTTAGTACCTCCTTTTGGCAATTGGTGGCTACACAATTCTGTTGTTGCTTTGGCATACCCGATCATCGCAGGTACTACCAACAAGTGCGTGTATTAAGATTTAGTTGATGAGAAAAATAATAACATTATTGAAGGGTTCTCGAAAAGACTTTAACACTTCTTCCTGCTTTCACACATAACGTGACCAACAATGGTGTGATAGTTAGTATACGGGGCTGTCGTTTGCATGATCGCGGGTTCAATCCCCCATACAGTCACCTTCTTTTTAAGGAGTGGTTACATCAATGAATCTGACGAACACTTGGAGTAGTTGTGTTATCGAAAGACTAGTAAATGACTCGAAAACTGGAAGAATCGTTAAGCTGTAGATCACGTTGGGTGAGTCTAAAAATATTTGACACATGAAATGTAAGGAAATTGGCCTGATTTTCGGTGAAAATTCGCATTTTAAAAATTTTTCAACAACTTTCTTAAATAGTTTCGAACTATGTTTCGAACTTAAGCCGACTATGACTGAGAGACATTTTCATAGAAAATTTCAACAACCCAAACCAAGCGATTCAATATCTATAGTGTGTTCAACAAGCATGCATGTGGAGGGACGGACAGGCATAGATTTCTAATATTACTTATACTTTATGAGACCTCAAATGAGTATTTTGGGACATCACCAGTTGAATGATAAAAATAAAAAAAGCTCGAAAAATACAAACTTAGCTATATTTTAACAACTGGTCTACTTTGTTAATATTTGACTGCATATTCGTATTTAGCGGAAAGTTTTACGTAAGAAATGATAATCAAATATCAGAAATATCAGAATTTTTATGATCTAGTGTTATTATTGTCTTTCGTATGCAAGCGACCAATTGGAAATCTCGTTGTGAATTTAATATTTATGTAATTAAGTTTGTTATTTGCGAAGTAATGGAATTAAAAAAAAAATATTTTTTTTTTTAAACTTTTACTTTTCTACTTTTGCCACGATGTTTATGTAATTAAGTTTGTTATTTGCAAAGTTATAGAACTCAAAAAAATATTTTTTGAAGAACTTCGCTGCTTTTTAATTGAAAATAATTAAAATGTTGCCACAGAAAAAGTGCACCTTTCCTCTGTAACACAATTCTGAACGTTGGTTGTTTCTTTCAATTTCAATCAATAGCATCGAAATAATTTTCTTTGTACTTCATAAATTATAAACTTGTTGCCGTCTGCCATTTGAACAGTAGCGATAGAATACTTCCAATTTGAAAAGTTATCGATTTTAAAAATCAACGACAAAAAACGAAATGTTTTGCGAACAACATTTTTTGTTCATACGTTTTGTAATTTCCATTCAATGCAGAATTGTTCCCTTGTTAATTGTTTTCGTGTTACCTGCTGGGTAAAGAACTTATGTTTCTAACAACAAATTAGGCACGTATTGGTCTTATAGCCAGGACAAAATGTCCTTGGGTCTTCCTTTCTATTACGTGGAACCTATACTGAACACTATACGATTTCAACTAAACTGCTCTTGTTATCATTTAAATAAAAACCTAAGTCGTATCTATAAAGTCATTGTTTAAAAATTTTTCTTTTGCGCTATAAAAATCTTTTGAAATTTTGTATTGTTTTGTTTCAGTTGAACAGCTTTTAAATAAACTAATTCTGTTCTAAACATCATTGTCTCACGCTTATTGCAGAAAGTATGCTTAACAATATGTTTGGTAAGAGAATATTTGTTTAAAAAACTACTTAATAATGGTTAATGCCATAGTAAAAGTGTGAATGCTTCTAATTTGAGAACTTAGGCGTAGCAGAGGACACTCTTTTGTTATATACTTTCAGAAGAAAAATGCAATAATCACGCTATAAAATATGGTTCGCTGTATGTTTTTTTATTTGTAAGAAATTGAAATTAAGTTGTGATATTTATGATGCTAAAAAACAAAACTTGACAAGAAATTCATTATTGGCAACCTCGCTACGTTTGGACTCGTAAAAATTGGAGCAAGGAAGTCGATTCATAAAAGGAATCCGAAATCTAACTTTTGTTGCGACTGGAAGAATATAAGTGCGGATTCTAACCTTTCTGGTGGCCAATTGTTTTTGATTGTTTCATTTTTTAATTTAATTTACTTGACTTTACACTTTGTATAAAAAGTTATATTCGAAATTATATATAGTTTCCTGAATCTATGGAGAGATAGCAGTAAAGTTTGAAAATTCTGACAAAATATTTCAAAGTTCAAGGTTTTGATATACATCTCGACTCCTTTAAGATAAGAGATGGAAATCTAGACCAAGATAGGTAGAGTGTGCTGTAATTATGAAAATAATACATCTTTAAGTTACTACTCTTGGATGCCGAAGCCAGAGAAGATATGACCGATTATAGGCGATGGATTGATTGATTACGAAACCCACTGAGATTATAGACCTGCCGACACAGCTATTTAAGACCGCTGCAGTGAATTGATGGGGAACTTGAGCATGATTGAGATTTAATCGTATTATGTCATTTATTAAACAAATTAGATCCAAACATTTGTGTCAGCTAACTTGGTTTCAATGTTTTATATTGAGCCATATCAATGAGGCTTCAGGTATAGTAAATCTACAACAGATCAGTTATCTAGATTACAACGAATACTGGAAATCCTAAGAAAAACAAATACAAGTCTGTCTTCGAATTTCCGTTACAGCAAAAGCCATGAAGCCATGGCTAATTTTTGGTGTTCTGCAAAGTGTACAAGTCTAGTGACGAGCGACTAAAGAGAAGATAGAAATCTTAACGAGCCATTTTATGCAAAAATAAGGATTCAGATAGAGCGGTAGTCTATCGTGGAACCTCTTCAATATACTGTTAGTGATAATGGATAAAGAAAGCTACAGCAAATGCGACTAGTGCTACTTCAATTACTTCTGCCATAATTGGCAGAATACTGCAAGATGCTACTGCAGTCGTCTCAAGCATTGACAAGCAGTTAAAAAAAGTGCCACCGGCAGTAAACGAGGCAAAACAAAGTTATTTGTTTCGACGAACAAAGAATCTACGTTGATGACAATAAATTAAGAGAACAGGATGCTACAGTGGGCTTAACAGGTAATTTAATGACAATATCTTATAGACAATAGAACTGTGAGTCTTAGAAAGGAAAAGTTCGTTTAATATTTGGACTCATTATCGGTGGGGGAGAGTAATCGGCGTTGTATGGATGGTGAGCTCTATGAGCTGTATATATAAATCGATGTGATTATGTGCATCAAAATACAACAGTTGAATTAGCTAGGCATGGACCAACTCTGGGAGCCTTTAGTAGAATTTATTCTGTAACATATAAGGATCTGCCATTATCTTTAGTGGAGTGTATTGAAGTCTTATGAATCATAAGATACAGGGTGGTGCACCAATTGTGTTACACTGAGTATCAATGTATTTGATTTATTTTTTTTTTATTATTGTATAGGTATATAAAACTCGATTTTATTTTATAACTAATTGGTTTTGAAGATGATAACCCGTAAATTAACTCCATGTTAATTTACGCAAATGCGACATCGGATAAGAAAATTGTTCATTGCGGCCTGAAGAGTTGACGTCGGGATTGCCTCAATTATTGTTTTAATGAACTGCTTCAATTAAACCCAAAAAGCAATGTCTGGCACAGACAGGTCAAGTGAAAGACCAGCAGAAAGTGGAGTTCCTGGATATTAATTTGTTTGGGAGTTTGGGTTTGAGCCCCGCCTTAACCGGTCTGGCTATGTGTGCAGTTACTCTGCCTTGCTGAAACCAAACGCTGTTGAAACGGATACATCGTCGACACCATATTAAACTAACGAATGTGAAGAATGCCATTTTTCATATTCGTTAGTTTCCAGTTCTACTCTATAAGCCGCTTGGCATTGTGTCGAAACGCTAAGGATAGCGGAAAGGCTCGAATCAGCAATTGAATTTCAACGAATTTACACTCGTATTGCAACTTCGACGCAGTTCTGGGTAAAAAAACTCCTTCAACATCTTTAAGTAACGGTCCCCATTAACATTGACATTGTGCAGCATAATTCGTGCGCCGCCTTGTATATAAGCGGTATACCAACATCGAGCACATTAACATGTAGTGATTGCATTGGCTGACACAGATTTCACATAGATTATCCATCACCATTTCCAATTGATCGTTCTATGTTGCTCTGATGGAACAGGAAACAAGCCTAGTACAATTTTTGTTGGATTTACTTTATTTTGAAAAATCCATATACCCGATTTTCCACTTTATTTTCATATGTATATGAATTGCAGCCTAGCATGATCCTTTAGACGCCTGTTAAAACAGTGCGATCAAATTTGATCCATGTTCCTAAGGACCAAACGTCACAAACCTTTTCGAAGCGATTAAGTATTTATGTGGCAAACAATGAGAATGCAATATTAAATCTACGCTAGGACAATCTTAGCGAAACTTATCCTGGAGCAAACAACGATCATGATTGAATTCGGAAAAATTAAAGCGATTTGAGATTACCAATTGAATTTTAACAAAATAGAATTTTAACAAACATAAAGGGTATCCCAACAAGAACGCAAAATTTAAATTTGGCGTCATTCGAAGGGTCATTGTTTGACATTTGAACAGTTGTTATTGTTTTCTAGTAGAAGATACGAGGTTAGTAAAAATGGAGCGCTACACGAATGAACACGAACGCATCCTCATTGTGAAATTGTTTTACCAAAATGGTGAAAGTTTTGCGGCTACAGTTCGCAAATTGCGATTAATTTGGGGTCACAATAATGCTCCAAAAGAGTCAACTGTAAAGAGATTAATGGATAAATTTGCCAAAACTGGATCCGTTAGTGATGTAAAGACAATAACGCGCCTTCGACCAGGTGGATCGACCGAAAATGTCGCAGCTGTACGTGATGATGTCGCTCAAACTCCATCCACCTCAATTCGACACCGAGCTCAGCAAATTGGTGTCTTCAAATCCACTATGCAGCGAATTTTTGCAAAAGATTTGCATCTTCATGCATACAAAGTTCAATTGACTCAGGAATTGAAGCCAGCTGACCATGGACAGCGAAGGGAGTTCATTAATTGGGTATTGAAGAGACAACATGAAAATGCTGATTTTGCCGATAAAATCATCTTCAGTGACGATGCCCATTTCCATCTTGATGGTTGCGTCAATAGGCAGAATTGTCGCATTTGCGGTGAGGAAAATCCTCGAGTGATTCACGAGAAGCAAATACGTCCTCAACGTGTCGCAGGGTGGTGTGGATTTTGGGCTGGAGGAATCATTGGACCTTTTTTATGAAACTGAGGCATGTCAAGCGCAAACAGTCAATGGTGTTCGGTATCGTGAAATGATAACCAGTTTTTTCGTGCCTAGAATTGAAGAAATGAATGTGGAGGGAATGTGGTTTCAATAAGACGGCGCCACATGTTATACATCCAGAGAAACAATTCAATTGCTGCATCAGTCATTTAAATCTTGCGTTCTTGTTGGGGCACCCTTTATATTCAATTTATTCAATAGATCTTTAATAGATAAACAAATCTTCATTGTTAGTGCGCAAAATTTACATTCCACACCATTTCCACTATTAAGGAAATGAGCTACGCCATATCATAGAAAATTGGAAATGAGTAGAACAATAACAACGATTACCCCTTTTCAAATGGTAGCTTAACTATTTTAATTTCAGCAGTTAATATAGCTAATTCATTACTGATCAAATCACAATTTGTTCTATTTCACTATACTTCACACTTTCCGTAACAAATAAAATTGAGTTTCAACATCGACTCACCTGTCATGCGCAGAAAAATTCAGTCTTATAGTATGCGCCGGACCATATTCGCCGGCATTCAGGTCTCTTTTTCGGCGATGACGCTTCTGTTCAATATGTTTCTGATGGGCATCATGTAAATGTACACGATCAAAATTTGCCGCCTCCCAATGTTTGATAAAAGGGGTTAATTTCTGAGTATGACCTGGAAAGACACGAAAAGAAAAACAAATCCAACCAAATTATTGCAACGAACAAAATAACTGCATTGCAAATGCACAAAATAAGGAACTGCAATAAAATGCAATTGCAAATAAAAACGAAAATGAAAATTTATCAAGTCAACATTTGCATAGCCCATTTTAGAATGCAAACCAAACAACACTTATAATTTCAATGTACGAGTATAGACCATAGATTACACAATTTGCTTGACTTGGTAACAACTATTGTGCCAGCACCAAGACTCATTTAACTAACTGGGTAATAAATGCATAAGATATGACCGAACGGACTGTAGATAAACAGGGAAGGGAAGGGGTAGCACCTAAATGCAGGCTACCATTAAATTGCATTACATTACACTTCGATACATTGCGATATTTTTAGTTATTTTTTTTTTATTTTTTATTGCCAAAAATACCGCATTGACCACAACTTAAGACATTCGTTTCATTCGTTATGGCTTCACAGGCCAAAATGGCCAGAGAGTGGGCGATTTGTTTTTGGACAGCGTAAACCCCACAAGGATTGTGGTGACCGAGAGGGGGTGGGGATGGAATGGTGTCATGTAGCCAATAATGTGGCATTGTTGTGGTATTTGCACACAATTTGTCTTGAATTGTTAAAGTAATGTAAATGTAAATGGAAGTCAGTCACAGCAGAGACTAACATCAAATGGAAAATACTAAGAGCTGTGTTTAGTCCAGGGAAACTTGAATGCTGTGGGCATAAACCGGGTTATCCATTTTTCGGTTTCAAAAGCAAAGTTAAATAAAACACACATAAAGTTAAGATTTCGATAAAAGCTTAGACGTTGTCATTGTGTACGACATACAATGAATGTCATTTAAATGACCGCTTCTGAATAAATTGCAGCAATGGATCCTGTTGAGGTAGCTTTTGATACTTTTTCGCACATTTCGAGAGGTATTTGGGCGATAACTCGACGAGTGGTGGTTTTGGTGGTCTTTGACATAGCCCCTCAAATTGTCATAGCGTCAAATCGTTCGATCTTTGATGGCCAATTTACGCCGCCAAAACGTTAAATTACGCTTTCTGGAAACTTCTCATGCAATAAAGTCAAAATCGGCTGTGTTCTGTAGCTCGTGGCATCGGACGGTGTTTTATTTCATACGAAAAAAAATGAGAAACACGGGGGTTAAAGATGTGTAGAATCCAATGATTTTCATTTATTGCCAATGTTTTACCTTCTATTTATGGGGTTTGGAAAATGGAGATTATTTTACCAAACAGGGACTTTAAACGCTCAACTACGTAGTTTATATATCGAATGTAGAATGAGTACTGATGCTTGGGCGATCGGTAGCTGAGAGTTAGAATACCGCTTTATTACACTGCTAGAACGGTGGAGTGAAAGCTCTTTCCTTAGCCTTAGCGGGCGTGTACTTAAAAATTAAAACTTACAACTATTGAAACCAATTTATAATCGTCCAATCTATAATAGTCCAATGTATAATCCAATTTATAATCTTCAATCGCAAGCCACAAAAAGTCGGTTAACATACGTCCATAGCGCTCTGAATTGAAAGTCAGATTATCCGCCACATTTCCACTAATACAAGCGATATTTTCGACAGAGCATTCATTGCGTTGATGACTTCATCTGTACCGCTTCCAGTATCTTCAAATTTCTTTGTAATCTTGCCAATTTTTTGCTCAGTAGTTCGACTATAACCATACCATAACCACTCCGTAATGCACAAAAAGTGCCCACGTTTGAATCACCATTTTTGTAGTAAATGTTAACTATTTTTACGCATTCTTCAGTTGTTAAACGATCCATATTCGTAAATAGCAAACCTTTACCAAATAATTAACACTTCAGATGACAGGTATTTAACAGCTGACAACCAGAACGGCGATTTTTGAGACCACTAAATGTATAACCCTGTATTTAACTATATATCTTATCCACATTATGCTTGAACACGTATTTTTGGTTTAATTTATGGAGCAAAGGTTGGGAAGCACATCATCGTTATCATTAATTCTTGGGCAAGATACGAGTATATCGTATTACAAAATGTCCAAAAGCATGTTTAAAAACAAGAGGACAACAAAAAATGGGACAAGAAGTACTCGTACATTACATTAAAGAAAATCCTTGTATCTCATGAAGGAAACATGGAAGAGCTTTTCACATTCAGTGAGCTTATACGCATTCTATTTTTGGACTCATTCAACGGGACACAGCGACGATTTCAAACGCCATAATTTGAGAAGCAAGTAAAAAACCTGTCGATTATTCGGCTAATATAAGTTCGTCAGACACATTGTGGTGAACACCGCCCAAATAATGATATGTGGCTATGTGCGGGGTCGAACCTGCAATCATGCGAACGATAGTCGCGTATACTAACCATATGTTCTAATAGCGCCGAAATGTCCCGTATTTTGAGTAGATATCAAGAGTTGCTTTAAACATAGGAACAGTTTGTCTTGTCGAGAAGACAAATGCCTTGGAATATCAATTTATTCATTGGGCAAATTTTCAATATGTGCAAGAACTCGTAAGAGCTTCTTCGATTCACAGTTCTTATCGAAAGTTCAGGCTGCTCTTGCCTTTTCAATGACATTGCCACTGGTACTGATGCAAGAACCTGTAAGAGCTTCTTTGATTCACAATTCTTGTACAATATTCTTGTTGTTGTACAATATTCTTGTGTAAAAACGTGTCTAGCTCGCCACTTTTCCACTGTCACGTTCTTATTCTGTCTACCTAATAAGTTATTAACAATTTTAGATACCAAAGAAATACCTATTTTGGTAAAAAAGTAGCCCAAAAATTTATATTGTTATTAGAAAATTTTTTTATGAAACACGTTATAATGCAATTTCTACTTCCAGAAATTCAATCGAACCTTCAGAGGTGTCCCGTTCGCCACTTTTCCAACACAGAAATTTCAGTCAAGTGAAAGTACTTACATATTTGAAGGCGGTTCAAAAAAACGTGTAGATGATGCCGGGAGTTTGAAGAAATTATTTTGGTAAAATGTGGCAACCTTATAAAACACATGTTTTAAGTTTCAAGGCGCCACGTTGCTTAGTATTGTTATTAGAGACATCAATTGTAAACAATTTCAATGAATTTGTAAACATGGAAGAAATTGGTCACAGTTATGTAATTCAATATTTCCATTTAAAAGGTCTCATTCCAAACAATGTTCAAGCGGAGCTAGATTCTGTTCTGGGGAAGTCCGCTTCTTCGTTTACAACTGTAAAATATTGCGTAGCAGAATTTAAACGAGGTCGTACGATCTGCCAAGACGAACACCGTCAATTGAGGTGTCCACGCCAGACATGATTAAGAAAATCTACAAAATGAAGCTGCGTGAGCTAGCTGAAATAATAGGCATTTCAAAAAGTGCTCTAAATAGTGTATTGACCGAAGATTTGAAGATGAGAAAGCTGTGCGCAAGATGGGTGCCACGCTTGCTTTCAATACAGCAAAAACAGCGTCGTGAAGATGTTTCAGTAGAGCGTTTGGCGATGTTTCACTGCAATAGAAACGAATTTTTGCGTCAATTTATAACCATGGATGAGACATGAGTTCACCATTTCACACCTGAGACAAAGGAACAGTTAAAGCAGTGGACTGCAATGAGAGAATCATGTCCAAAGAAGGCGAAGAGGTTCCATCTGCAGGCAAGGTCATGGCGTCTGTCTTTTTGGGATGCGCATGGGATTGTTTTTATTTAATATCTTCTGAAAGGATAAATCATCAACGGCCAATATTTCGCTAATTTGTTGCAGCGAAATTATTTAAAAAAGACCGTATTTGGTGAAAAAGAAAGAATTGTTTCATTAAAACAATGCTCCAATTCACACATCCACTATTGCGATGGTAAAAATTAATAAATTAAATTTCGAATTGCTTCATCACGCTTCGTATTCGCCAGATTTAGTTCCCTTGGACAATTTGTTATTTCCAAACATGAAAAAACAGTCCGATGGTAAGCAATGAAGATATGGAGTTTGCAGTTAATTGCTATTTTAAGGAGTCTGATAGTTTTTACTAAAAACAGGGCTTCTGTTGTTGAATATCGCTGGAAAGAGTGCATTGAGATAAAAAAAGATTATGTTGAAAACTAACGAATATTTTTCCCAACTTTTTTGTGTTTTCGTTGTTATGTCGGCTAGTTTTGTGTTGCTACAAACAATACTTTGAATTTAAGATAAATAACAGAGGCAAAATTGTAACTTTCTGAAATCCTCAGTTTAGGAATTGTAAAAAGACCGACTTATGATAAATCGTCCAATTTGTATATGTGATACCTTAAGAGTCAGTGTAATTTTCATTCGCAATCTTAAATGCCTGATGCTGGATCAATTATACTGAATACAGTGCAATTGAATGAAAGATACGAATCTGAGAATATGTAAGTAAAATTAGGTGATTTGTATCGGAGACACCGAGAGGGTGTGGTCATCCCGCTGATTTTTATCACACTATACCCAATATTATATTGATATAATGATACAAGAATATATTTGGCGATAGTTTAATAAAATCTAAACTTCGAATTAGGGATTACAGTGGAAAATTAAAGTTTGATAGAATGAACAATTTGTATGGAAGGTACGAGAATGGGCATGGCAACTTTCGTTTTCAAACCTAGATTGCCGAAAGTAGCAAATTTGTCGAATTTGTAGCAAAATTGTCGATTCTTACTTCCCGGACGAACATCGCCCAATCGATTTCAAAAGATAAAAAACGCCTTTGGTTAAAAGATATTTGATACTTTAAATGATTCTTTCTGGGCCACATCACATGATGTATCCCTACATTCCTCCGCGTGATTATAGGAAGCTTCTAAACAAAAGTGAAATTGAGTTATTTCCGATTAAAAATTACTAAGATATAAATTAAAATGTTTAAAAATTAATCATTGAAACATGTTAACAACATTATATAAATTATATAAATAAATTAAATTAAAATTAAATTATAAATTAAAATTTTTAAAAAATAATCATTGAAAAATGTTAACAACATAAAGGGGCATCTTTGAAACATATTTAAAAAGTGTTGGAAAATGTTTGCAGATTTTAAAATATTATTTGTGTTATTCAGCTGGTATTTTTTTAAGACTTAATTGGGAAGGGATCATTTCGTTATGCGCTATAGGTCTAGATTTCAAACTAGTATTGTTCAGATGTGACTGACCGTAGCGCAAAGTTTACACGCAACAATCGATCGCATGATCGCGGGTTCAATACCGCATACAGCCAGCTATCATTATTTGAGCGGCGGTCAAATCGATGTATCACCTCGACGAACTCTTCCAGTAGTCGAGTAAACGGTAAGTCTGGTAAATGTTTCTTAAACTGTGACGTTTGGAATCGTCGTTAAACTATAAGTCCGGTTGAGTAAGTCTAAAAATAGAATACGTGTAAGCTCAAGGAATGTGGGCAGTTCTCTTATGTCTCATTTGTGAGATGCTATGAATTTTGTTTGTTTGTTATTGTCCAGATTAATAGAATTTACTTTGACATACTCGTACAGTGGCTCACGTACTTCGACCCATAATACTTCGACTCTATAACATCGAAATTAAATGGAATTTAGAAAAAATGTGGATTCCATTTGAAAGAAAAAACATACATGTATATGTATAATAAACAAAGGAATTAAATTCATTGACAATGTTCATTACTTTAACGCTAAGAAATTAAAAAATATAAAAATAATACAAATATATAATTCACAGCTTATTTTATGCAGATATTTTTACAGTTAGAAATATACAAATTCTTTACGTTTTAATGCTTGGACGACTTCAAGACGACAAGGAATATAATTAACTATTTTTTTTTTTTTTTTTTTGAAATATAGTGATGAAGTATAATCATCCTAATTCCGAAGTCCGTTTCTGATCATTTTTGTTAGATATCTTATGGTTTCTGACATTTTTCTCCAATATGGCCCATGAATTATCAATGACATTTAAGTCCGGTGATTGTGCTGTTGGTGTCATCAAATGTGTGTTGCACGTATATACACCAAGCCTGAACAATTTCAGATTTATGTTTGCGGTCGTTATCCTGGTAAAATCGAAAATAGGGTAATATGCTTAAATCTACGCGCTTTGGAGCAAGTTATCCTTTAAAATTTGAAGATATTTATGTTTGTTCATTGTAGATTCGATAAATGCTAATTTTCCAGTACCAGCAGCAGACATACAGGCTATACCATAACGCTGCCACCACCGTGCTTCACATTCACCTCTAAATGTTCCTTATTGAGCTCCGTATTTGCCTTTTGTCATACGTAGGTCATGCTGTCAGACCAAAATACATTAAATTTTGACTTATGGGAAAAAATAACTGAGCTAGAGAAGTCCGGACCATTGTAAAAGTGGTTCTTGGCAAACTTAAAACGACTTATTTTGTTTTTGGGGCTGATATTTATGGCTTTCCTCGGACAACTCTGCCATGTAAATCGTTATCTCCAAGAATCCGTCGGACGGTTTCGATACTACATTTTTTTGCCAAGCTCTTTTTGAACTTCTGTGGCCAATTTTGTGGCCGAGAATCTTGGGTTTGTCTTTATTTTCACACTATGAACCGCTCATCAGCTTCAGTGAAAATTTTATTCGGTGCTTTTTTGCCTTTATCAATCACCCGATTCTCCTGCAGGAATCGCTGAATTATTTTTTGTACTGTAGAGGGTTTGATATTTACCATGGAACCAATTTTTCGCTGTGAATGCCCGTTCTTAAATTGGACCAATTCTCTTTGTCCGACAGTCGTGCGAGGACCCATTTTGTATATGTTTGCATAATATATAATAATATATTTTTAATATGTATATATATTAAATATATACAGGGTGGGCCATAAGGGTGTTGGCGGTTTAAATATTCAATTCAAAAAAAAAAAAAAACTACGAAACATAAAAAAAATATATTTGTATTTTTAAAAAGTGGAAGCTTGGGAATTTTTAAGACTTAAAAATAATGTTGTCCAAATGGCTTCCCTCGGCTGCTTGACACTCTTGGAACCGAACTCCCAAATTTTGGAAAACTCGTTGAAATTTTCACCTTAATGGCCATGTGAACAAGCAAAATTGTCGGTTCTGGTCCGAGACTAATCCCCGACGCTTGCATGAACGTCCACTTCACAGCCCTAAGCTTGTCGTGTGGGCTGGGATAACGTCAACCGGTATCATTGGACCATACTTTTTTGAGGACGAAAGACGGCATGCGATGACGGTTAGAGCGAACAATTATTGCAACATGCTAGCAGACTTTTTGGTGCCAGCTTTGCAAGAACTTGAAGGCAATACCTCGAGGATGTGGTTTCAACAGGATGGGGCCACATGTCATACGGCTAGGGTATCCATAGAGCTGCTGAAAAATGTTTTTCCTGGAAAACTCATTTCGAAAAGGGGGGATATTGAATGGCCCCCACATAGCCCCGATCTCTCTCCATGCGATTATTTTCTATGGGGCTACCTCAAATCAGTAGTCTACGAGAATAATCCGACCAATTTAGAGCAGTTGAAGAGGAACATTATTCAGGAAAGTAACAAAATACCGAGAACAACTTTTCAACGAGTTTTCCAAAATTTGCGACTTCGGTTCCAAGAGTGTCAAGCAGCCGAGGGAAGCCATTTGGACAACATTATTTTTAAATTCCCATGCTTCTACTTTTTAAAAATACAAATATTTTTTTTTTATGTTTCGTAGATTTTTTTTAATTGAATATTTAAACCGCCAACACCCTTATAGCCCACTGTATAATATGTTTTTATTTATTGTTTTACATTCGCGAAATATAAGACAACATTTCTCTAGTCTTCTTTCTTCAAAACTCTTTTCAGCATAAAAGTAATAGAGCCTAACAATTTTATGTATGTACAGCATAAAACAAGCTGTGAGCCACTGTAAATCTTCAAGCAATGGGCGCAAATTTTTCTTCTTCTCAGTTGGCGACTGGAATAGACATCCTTATCTATTGTACGCCGTCCGTAGAAAATAATTCCAGGCGCTTCGATTTTCTGCGCTTCTCCCCCAATTCGTCACACCAAGCTTTGACAGTATTTCAAAACCCTGGTTCTTCCAACGGAGTTTTGGTCGCCCTTTTTTGCGCCGTCCATTGAATTCTTTGCCGAAAACTTTCCGTGCCGGAGCATTTGTGTTCATCCTCACAACATGACCCAGATAACGCAATCGCTGTATATTAATGCGTTTGACCACGTCGATATCGGCATATAGCTTATACAGCTCATTGTTCATGCGACGCCGATACTCTCCGTTAGCGATGATGGGCGTATATATTTTCCGGAGCATTTTCCTCTTGAAATGTGCCAGCACTGATTCATCCGCTTGCCTCATAACCCAGGATACTGCACCATATAACAAGACGGGTAGAACCAACGTCTGGTACAGTCGGAAAAGTTAGTCTTAAGAAATAATTTTATGAATTTGTATAGTCAGAAAACATCGTTTTATAAAACGGAGTGTCAAAAGTGAAAACATTTTAACGACATTTTTTATTAGCTTGGAAATATTTCGTTAAAAAAAAATTTGCAAAGTTTTTGGAATTCATGACCGGGAAAATATAGAAAGCATGCTGTAGTTTAAAGAAAAAAATTTAATTTCAAATTTGTCTGTAATTCAGACATTACCAGAACTGCAGTACTAAGATATGTATTTAAAAATAAATTGTCAAAAACATGAAAACCACAAATTCCTTTCTTTCCTATTTTGCTTGTCAAACTTTTGTTTGTTAAAGTATACGACGTTGGCTTTATGACATTCTTTACCTACATCGCATGTATGTCATTCATATACGCCGCAGTTTACGATAGGCCACCTCTGCCCATCACATACACTGCGAGTACATCATTTTGCAAGCGTATTTTAGTTGTAGCACCGTGTTATCATATTGTGAATTTCCTCTTTCATATCTGATTTTAGCCACGCTTATGTTTACCACATACGTGTGTGTGTGTGTGTATGTAAGCCTGCATGTAACTAAGTCACAGTTTATGACTACTGGTATAAATATGCACTTGACTTCACATGAAAGTATGCATATGGAGACGTGGAAGGGAACAGGGAAACCGAAACAAAATGAGAATGACAGAATGATTTTAGATGCACTTGACCGAACTCAAGTGAAAAGGCACAAGTTTATACTTATGCCATCACGATAATGACTTGGTCATATGAATGCCAACGTCAGTGGCGACCACAACCACGTCGATGGCAACGGCAACGACGCCATCACCATAATGATGATGAAGGTGATAATGTTAAGAATGACGGCGACAATGACGGCCATAACGGTGATGGCAACGGCGAAACTCCAACGTAGCTGATGATAATGACTGTGGTATTGAGATAATCAGAACAATTGTTCTAGGTGGCGGTGTGCAAATGGCTGTGCACCACTCCAAGGAGCAGAGCATAGGGAGGTTTTGCAATTTGGAGGCACACTCAAAATAGCGCAAGTGTAACGATGGTGGCTTTTAAAAGCGTACACACACATACCATAATATTGCCTTTGGATGCTGACAAAAGCTTATTGATTGTGAAATTGCTGAAAATTGAAATGTATTTCCGTTTCCTCTTTAATGTAGCGTTTTTTTTTCTCTTTATTATAATATTTATCTACGATGTAAATACGCTATGGTTCCTTTCATTTTTGCACAGATTTTTTCACTCTTCTTTCAGTGGTTGTGCATCCTGTCTCGCTATGTTTGTAAACTACTTTTTTGCGTGATGTTTTTATCATGAGTGTCGTCTGCATGTGAATTAACAAGGTCAAAAAGTGCATATTGAAATACCTTCTGCCGGCATGAATTGAGAAAAATGCACAGCAATTTTACGCTCCGGGATTTTTTTACATTAAACATGGAGAGAAAATTTAAAAAAAAAACAATTCAATTCAGGTTTGTAAAATTAACAACAAATACAATTCGCTAGAACGCAAATTTTACTTTTTCCAATAAACTGCCTGATTTTTATACCGATTTTTTGTTATTTTGTTTACGCAGTTGCGTTTTCTTTTCAATCCAAACACGGCCAAAAAATAATTGTTTAATAATTGCAAATCTTACAGGGTAAGAATCGTGCTACTGCCAACTCTCAATGGACACCATTGTTTAAAGACATTGAAGGAGTTTTTATTTGGTTCCAGCAAGATGGAGCAACTGCACAAATAGCCAGACCGGTATGGAGGAGCCCCAAAGAAAATTCCCAAACAAATTAATATCCAGAAACTCCATTTTCCGCTGACCTGACTGCACCAGACTTTTTTTTTTTTTTTTTTTGGGTTATGTCAAGCAAAATGTGTACAAAACGAAACCAAGGAATCTGAATGAATTGAAATAGTCCATTAAAACGATATTTGAGGCGATCCACCAGATTTGATCCCCTGCGACTTTTTCCTGTTCCCAAGATTGGAAAGACCCATGAAAGGACGGTGTTTTGAGACGATTGAGGATGTAAAAAACAAATCGCCGAACACAAACAAACTAAACATGCTATATAGATAAAACCGTCAACATATCTTCGAGACGAGTCTACCATCATAAAAAAAAATAATCGAACGTCGAATGTACGTAAACCGCGAAACTTGAAAATTCACCTTATTTTTTGAACATACCTCGTATAAATAATTGGTTTTGAAGGTGATAGATTTACGGTCTATATAATCATAAGTATTTATATAATTGGTTTTGAAGAAAAAAATATTTACTAAAAAAACAATATTTCATATACATTAATTACAAAAAAGTTATATGAATTTTTTAATGTATCGCAATAGGTGCGCCACCCTGTACCTGGCTTTGTAAATATCAGTTCAAGGTTTAATATTGTAAACTTATTTAAAGTACATTAGAAATTTGTTTATGATTCATATTCGAAGCTTCAACACACTTCATCTGAAGCGAAACTAGAAACCCACATTGATTATGGTTCTCCACCAAAGCATAATGAAACGGAGATTTTGATTCTATAAACCTGAAATGAACATATAATTTCATACATTCTCGATTCTTAGTCTGAATTAGAATTACAAACAAATATACTTTCGCTTCTTCGCAGAGAAAAAAAAATGTCTCCAAACTGCGAAAGGTAAAAATGCTTCAAAAAATTTACGATACCAGGCTCTCAAAATTGTTCACAGCTACTCAAAAATTTGATTTTTTTAGAAAATTTTCAAACGAAATACAAGCAAGAAGTTTCATAAACTGACTCAGAGTCAAAATTGTTTCCAATTTCGCTTCAGGTGTAAGATTAAAAATTGTTTGTAATTCTGTTTGGGATGTTTGACACGCAAAATTCAATACAATATTGATTTGTTTGTAGAAATCAGAATAAAAACTAAAACAAATCAAAGCTATCTTCGAATGTAAATTCGTCTCGATAACAGTCTCTGATAAATACGAAGACCGACCTGACGTTTAGATGGTGCCAGTAGTTTGAAAAAAATATTATGGTTAAAAATGAAGGTTGCCATTTTTCACCATAATATTTTTTTCAAACTACTGGCTCCACCATAAAACATATGTTTTAAGTTTAAAGGTGCCACATTGTTTACTATTCTTTACTTGGGCCATCAAAAGTAAACGATCTGATTGAATTTCTAAACAATTTTTTCGGTCACCGTTATATAATTCGATATTTCCATTTGAAAGATCTTATTCTAACCAATATCAAAGCCGAAATAGATTCTACTTAGGGAGAGTCTGCTCCTTGGTTTATGACTGTAAGCTATTAGGTAGCAGAATTTAAACGAGGCCGTACTAGCTGCCAAGACGAACACCGTAATGGCCGACCATACACGGTTAAGAAAATCCACACACCACAAAATGGTATTGGATGATCGTCAGCTGAAGTTGCGTGAGCTAGCTGAAATGACAAGCATTTCAAAAAGTGTTACACATCGTATGTTGACCGAAAATTTGAACATGAGAAAGCTGTGCGCAAGATGGTTGCCAGCCTCGTTTTCAATGAAGCAAAACAGCGTCGTGAAAATGTTTTAGTAGAGTGTTTGGCGATGAACCGGAGTAATAAAGACAATTTGCGTCAATTTATAACAATGGATGAGATATGGGTCCACCACTTCACACCTGAGGCAAAGGAACAGTCAAAGCAGAGGACTGGAAAGGCAGAATCGTATCCAAAGAAGGCGAAAATGGATACATCTGCTGACAAGGTCATGGCGTCTGTATTTTGGAATGCACATGAGATTATTTTTATTGATTATGTTCAGAAATTAAAAACCACCAACGGCGAATATTATGCTAATTTATTGCAGCGTTTAGGTGATGAAGCTATGGAAAAAAGACCGCATTCGGCGAAAAAGAAAGTGTTGTTTTATCAAGGCAATACTCCAGTTCACGCATCCACTATTGCGACGGCCAAAATTAATGAATTAAAATTCAAATTATTTCATCAAGCTCCTTATTCGCTCCCTCGGATTATTTTCTGTTTCGAAACTTGAAAATAAGGCTCGGTAATAAAAGATTTGCCAACAGCGAAGAAGTGGAGTCTGTGGTTGATGACTATTTTAAAGAGTTTGACAGGTCCTACTATAAACACGGTATAGAACGTATTGAATATCACTGGAAAATGTGTATCGAGATAAAAAGAGTTTACGTTGAAAAATAAATAAAAAAAAAATTCCAAACTTTTTAGCGTCTTCTTTGTGAGATCGACAAGTTTTGGCACCGCCCCCATATATAAGATAAAATCCAGCAAACAGCATACGATATGATGTGGTTGTATACGATGTGATCGGAAAATATAGATCGTAAGCACTTTCCTATTTAACTTTGTAAAACTAACTTTGTAGACGACGTATTTTCTGAAATTATTAGCTCCTTTCAATTTGTGTTTTGCACCAAAATACGTCTATGAGGTGTGATCAAAAAATAACCGTTATTTTCAATTTTATCAAAAAGTATTTATTTATACATCAATAACTATCTTGTCCCCTTCAAGGTAATACCCCTCAGATATAATACACTTATGCCAGCGTTTTTTCCAATCCTCGAAACACTTCTGAAACGCGTTTTTTGGCATCGCCAATAGCTCCTGTTTCCATTTTTCTTTTATCTCCTCCTCAATCGTAGCAAGACGCTTTCCTTTCATCGGTGTCTTCAGTTTTGGGAAGAGGAAAAAGTCAGCGGAGGCTAAGAACGGTGAATACGGTGGTTGAGGCATAATTGCGGTTTTGTTTTTGGCCAAAAACTCACGCACAAGCATCGATGTGTGAGCTGGTGCGTTATCATGGTGCAAAATTCATGATTGATTTTTCCACAATTCTATGCGTTTCTGACGAATTGCTTTGGTCAAGGTAGAAATCCTTATTGACTGTACGACCTTGTGACAAGAATTCATGATGCACCACGCCATTGCAATGGAAGAAAACCGTAGGCAAAACCTTCACATTTGACCGAACTTGACGTGCTTTTCCGGTCTTGGCCCTTCTGGACGCTTTTATTGGGATGATTGAGCTTTGGTTTCAATGTCATAGCCATACACCCATGATTCGTCACCAGTTATGACCTTTTTGAGAAAATCTAGATCGTCGTTGACGACGTTCAACAGCTCCTGAGCGATGTCTATGCGACGTTGTTTTTGCTCAAAACTTGGCAATTTTGGAACAATCTTCGCTGCCGCACGTTTCATGCCTAATACATCCGAAAAAATTGCTTGGCATGAGCAGAACGATATGCCAACATCATCAGCAACCTCTCTAACAGTGATTCGACGATTATCCAAAATCATTTTCTTCACTGCTTCAACGATTTCATCGGTTGTTGACGTGCTCGGGCGACCTGGACGGGCATTGTTATTGACATCTTCTCGGCCTTCCTTAAACCGGTTGTACCACAATTGAACTTGTGTTCTGCTCATGGTAGACTTGCCAAATGCCACAGTCAACATTTTAAATGTCCTTGCACATTTAATTTCATTTTTTACTCAAAACTTAACAAAGTTTCTTTGAACCATTTTTTCGAATAGTAAAAAAATCGAAGGGCGCATCAAAACACAACCAACCTTTTTATCTGTCAAAAACAAACTGACAATCCAAAATGGCTGATATTGTCAACATATATAACAGACATATGTGCCAGCGTAACAGAAAAAAACCGAACATACGTAACTCACGAAATTTGAAAATAACGGTTATTTTTCGATCACACCTCGTATATTAGTGAAACTGACAGTTCTTTGACAGAATATTGGCAGCAATGCTCATAATACAATAAATCTATAGAGGTTTAGTGATGTTCAAAAGCAAAAACACGGCAATTGCGAACATCTTGCCATTACTTCTTAAATGTGGTGACCCTAAAAATATAGGACTGTGTTCTAAATTAAGAGCATTCGTTATATTTTATATTTGAAGCAACCAAAAATATATAAAATATTTCATTGTTTTAATAATATTATGGATACTTCTTTCAATAATTTGATTGTCATGTAAGATTCTACTGCGAATTTTAACGGTTGAAAACAAATTTAAAAATAAATCCTCATCCGAAATGAAATTTTGGTTGCGGACATTACATCTTGAAGAATGAAACAATACGGCTATTAATTGAACACAAACTAAAGGAAACATAAATGCCATTAAAAGTATCTGTTTTTCTTATAACATTCTTTAGTTTCTTGGCAAACAAGTCATCGTCTTTGTAATCTTGACAATTGTCAATGTGGCTCGACTTCGAAAATAAATCAAGATGGCCCTTAACCTAAAAATATTACATGACGTGGAGTAAACAAAGTTTCCTTCACATCAATGGATGGCTCTTTCCTGTTTTTCTGCAGACATTTTCTATAAAAACATGTCAACATTTATCATAAGGTAGCACTGTCTCTCCCTCTCACACACATACCGTGACAGAACAGGGTGGGGAACAGAGAACATCGTGTACGCAGTTGGAACAAAATGTTATCTTTGTTAATGTCAGGAACCAACAACACCACCAACCATCAGCGAGGTAAAATTTGCTGACAACACGTAAACATTGCCACAGCATGTTGTGTGGCAGGTGAATAGACGACTGACAATAACAATGAGCGACCGTACGTACTACCATGCAATGTGCAACATGCAACAAACAGAGTGTAACACATGTTTTCACAAGGGAAACATTTTTAAGCAATTAGCAATAGTTTTTTCCATTTCTTTTTTGCAACGAATCACTATTTGCTGCTGGTGCAAAATTAAATTATAGCGGCAGCAGTTGCAGAAAAGTCGTTAGTAGATGAAAATAAATTTGGACAGGTTTCATAAAGCTCAAAATATCATTATTAAATGTAGCTTGGATAGGAAAAGGTTTGCAGTCAGTACTTCTTCTTAGGAAAGGGCAGGTTGCTTTATGTTGTACAGGGTGGTCGACGAATGTTGGCACATTAGGAAACAAAAATAACTTTTTTTTTTTAATTCATGCAAATGAGTTTTTCTTTATCCATAAGGTGAGGAGATTTTGGCAGTCAACGGAATAAGGAATTCCTTGGAATCAGCTTATTGGTGAAATTACGCTGAAATTCTACTATATTAGAAATTCTACCTTAAAACCACACAGACTTGAATGCGCTTCTAGTACGGCATAGTTCTGGAAAAAAAATTTTCTTCAACATTTTCAAGAGTAAACTGTTGGTGATAATACGCCCTATTCTCGTGTTATAACTGATATTTATACTTGAAATGAGGGCCCGCATCTGTTTGTTAACAAGCCGACAAACTTACGAAATAACCAATGCGAATTAGAAAATACTACCAGTTCTTTCCAAAAACAAAAAAAAAAAACTTAAATTACCTGTACTAGTTCTAATTTAAGATGTATAGGGTGATTTTTTAATCGTAGTTTTTTAAGAATCGAATAAAACACTCAAATTTGCATCATATATTAAAACTTTTATTGAAATCGATAAACTGGTCTTTGCCATTTCATTTTTAAAGATATTTTCATGTAAATGTTGTATGCGACTCCGTCTCAAAATGTCCATTCGGAAGGTCCAATTTTTCGTCACTTTGTCAAGCATTTCGGCCTGTATTCCACGAATAACACGTGTTATGTTATCCTGTAAAGCTTCAATAATGTTCGGCTTGCCCACATAGACTAAAGACTTGACCTAACCCCACAAGAAATAATCAAGAGGTATTAAATCTCAAGATCTTCTGGCCAACTCACAGGGCCAAAACGAGAAATAAGCTGCTCACCAAATTCATCCCTCAACATATCCATTGGTTCACGAGCAGTGTGACAAGTTGCATCGTCTTGATGAAATCACATGTCAACCAAATTCAACTCAGCCAATTGGGGCAAAAAAAAAATCGCGTGTCATGGCTCGATATCGTTCGCCGTTGACAGGAACGCTTCTTCCACGGACGTCTTTGAAAAAAATGGACCGATGATGCCACCAGCCCATAAGCCACACCAGACTGTCGTTTTTTCGGAATGCATCGGTAATTCATGTATGGCATGCGGCTGTTCTTCACTCCAGATGCGACAGTTTTGCTTGTGTACGATCCGTTCAGCAAGAAATGAGCCTCATCGCTGAGCAAAATTTTTCGATAAAACAGCGGATTTTCATTGAGCTTTTGTAAGACCAAAAATTAGACATTGTGGAAGGTCATTCGGCTTCAATTCTTGCGTGAGTTGAATTTCATAGGCTTTCAAACCCAAATCGACATGTAAAATTTTCCTTGTGGTTGAGTAACACATCGCCAATCGCTGAGAACGGCGACAAATTGACATTTCACGATCGTCATTAACACTGGTCGCTACGGCTGCAATATTTTCTTCGATGGTTTTATGTCCAAGAAAGTAAATTTAGTGCGAAATTTGGAGATAACAGCACATATTGTTGATTCAGCTGGTCGTTTATAATGACCATAAAATGGTCGTATCAAACGATGCACATTTGTCACAGAGCACGAATTTTGATAATACATTTCAACGATTTGCAGTCGTTGCTCATTCGTTAGTCTTTCCATGATGAAATGGCAGAGTATACTGTACACTTTTCGCTTTGACAGATGACGTTTGGACGCCGTTACCAACCAGTGCTGCCAACCAGAAAAACTTAAATCTTACAAAAATCACCCTATGTTTCAATAAAACTTTTAAGAAATTATAATAAGAGCATTTTTAAAAGTCCTCTAATTGCAAAATTTTTACAACCGTACTCGTATTTAAATCTCAAATATATACAGCTCTGTACTGCAATTTCCCAAATGTCATTGCTATACTAGACTTTATTATAATCAATGTATTTTATTCTACTTCAAAAACATTGTTGGCGGAGAAAAATACAAATTTCTCCAATATTTGCAATATAATATCTCGTCAACTGAAACCAGCTTAGAAAATTTATTTCCTATTGAAAGTTGCTTAAATGTCGATCTTAAATCGTTGCAGATAAAAAATGTTGACTTTCTGATGGTTTCTTATTGCAATATATATTTTCGATTGTGTTTCTCAATGCAATTTCAACTTCGCAATTTATTTGATAAAGCTGCCTGCCTTATAACGGGTTATCCATTTAGTGATTTCAAAACCGTCGGTCTGGCAAGGCTATTAGCTGTCAAGTACCTGCATCTGAAGTGTTATTTATTTAGTGAAAGGTTTGTCATTTACGAAAACGCTTGAAAATATTTAAAACTTACTACAAAATTGGTGATCTAAGCATGGACACTTTGTGCATTACGGGGTGATTATGGTAGCCATAATCGACCTACTGTGCAAGGAACTGGTAAGATTATAGAGAAGTTTGAAGAGACTGGAAGCGTTACAGATGTAGCCAGGCCTGTGCATCATCGCACTGTACGCACTGCTGAAAATATCGCTTCTGTTAGTGAAAGTGTGGCGAATAATCTGAATTTGTCGATTCCACGGTGTTCTCAGCAATTGGGCCTATCTTACGGCATACTATGGCACATTTTGCATTTGGATTTGCATCTCCATTCATATACAGTCCAACTCACGCAGCACTTAAAGCCGACTGACCATTCAAAATGCTATAGATATCCTAATTGGTTGCTATAGCAACAGGTTTTCAAGCAAAATTGTCGCATATGGGACTCGAATAACTCAGCAATAATTGTGGAAAAGCCATTACATCCGAAAAAACTGACTGTGCTGATGTTGACAATGCGAATTTTTCGAAAAAAGTTTTTTTTTAAATTTTTTATATCAAACAAACTTCATGCAAATTACGCCTCAGGGCAGAATGGCATTATAGGGACTTCAGCGTTGAATCCCATTTCTCACTCGGTGGTTACGTAAAAAAGCAAAATTGTCGCATAAAGGGCTCGGAGAGGCCAGCAGTGATTGTGGAAAAGCCATTGCATCCGGAAATAGTGACTGTTTGGCGCGCATTATGGTCTGGAGGTGCCATTGGTTTCATTCCAAAATGACACTGGAGAAACCGCTACTGTTAATTCAGAGCGCTATGGCCGTATGATAACCGACTTTTCTTTGGCCTGCAATTGAAGATTACGAATTGAAGGATATGTATTTTCAACAAGACGATGCGACGAGCTACACAACACGATCGATTTTTGCTTTATTGCATGAGAAGTTTCCAGAAAGCGTAATTTCACATTTTGGCGACGTCAATTGGAAAGCGTAATTTCACATTTTGGCGACGTCAATTGGCTATCAAGATCATGCGATTTGATGCTGTTAGACATTTTTTGTGGGGCTACGCTAAAGACTGACGGGGATAATCCCAAAAGGCTGGAGCATTTGAAAACCAACATTCATCAAGCGAAATGTGCGAAAAAGTGGTCGAAGGCTACCTCAAAAGGAACAACTGCTGCAACCAATCCAGAGATGGCCATTTATATGATATTGTATTTCGTACATAATGGCAAGGTCCAAGCATTGTAATGAAATAAAAGTTTCATCGAAATCGTATTTTTATGTGTGTTTTATGTGGCTTTACTGTTGGTACCGAAAAAAGGATAACTATCTATGGCGAAGCAATGGCAAAAAATTACATTTATTAGATCAAACGTAAAGTATTGTTCCTGGCGTAGAATTAACTTATCCATTGAAATAGAAGATCTGTTCTCTAGTATAGTGCAGATATAATAAGAGGGTTCCCAAAATTTTCCTTAACGAATACATGTTGAGCTGCCAATCTATTTGGCGTGCAGGCTGCAATTTTAGAATAGTAATAGCTGATGTACATCTCAGTGATTGAAATACTACTATTTTATACAATTGTTAAAATTTGTATACAATTTTCCGATAATAATTGTGTAACCATAAGATAACCGTTTGGCTATAATAAATACTTTGCTCTCCAGTGGGCAGTTTTTGTAAGAGTAGGTGACTATTTGAAAAAAATCACTCGCATTAAACTCTATTCAATAGTAGTTTTTCATTTTTAAATTTATATAAATTAGGCATACAATTTGTGGCTTTCATTTGCTCTTCAAACAAAGCAAAGCAAAGCAAAAATCGATAATAGAACAACATAAAATATTTAGATAACCAAATGAACAATATGTTTTAATTTACTCAATGAGTACTACAAAAAAATGTTGGTAATGCATTTCAGTTCAATGCATTTTAGACATAAATAGTTGGATTTGCAATGTGTTGATATGTATTGCACGCTTAAACAGGTAGCAATCGAGCAACACAAAGGTGATAATATGAGCAATAATATAAACATATTCCAATGCTGTTATATAGCAGCAATACGTTGCATTTAATTGGCCAACGAAACAAATTCAAACGAAAATTGCAAAGATGCAACAATCTGTCAGATAGAATTACTATCACTTGTATTTTAAAACAGCTGGGATCATTGATCGATCAGTATGTGTTAAGTGACCGAAACAACAGCTGGTCAAAATTTATTCAAGGGTTGCCACCTGGAAGCAAAAGGTTCTGGAAGTTGTCAAAGGCCATGAGAGCAAATAAGCAACAAATCAAAAGATTAACGGTAGATGGCGTTGATGTATATAATAGCAATGACAAAGCCAATATAATAGCTGATGTATTTGAAAGGAACCACGGATCAACCTATGATATACCTTCAAAAATGGACCATAAGGTGGAACTGCATGAACAATGGCTTCTTAGACAAGATATACTAAGTTATGGAAATCAAATAAATGTGGACGAAATCAAAAATGTTACTTTGAAACTGCGTAATTCGAAAGCACCGGGTATAGACGGCCTAAAACCGATTGTGCTAAAGAAAATGCCGAATAGTTGTTCCATTTCTCTCAGAAATATTTTTAATTGGTGCCTCAAGAACGGTTACTTTCCAGCTTTGTTTAAAAGAGCAAATGTAATACCTATTTTAAAACCAGGGAAAGAAGCCAACTCACCAAAAAGTTACAGACCAATTAGTATGTTAACCTGTCTTGACAAATTTTCGAAAAAATTATACTACAAAGGATACAAGAATTCGCACAGTCAAATGATATAGTGAAGAAAGAGCAGTTTGGTTTTAGAAAAGAACATTCAACAATACACCAGGTTAAAAGAATTATAAATTTCATCGAAGACAATAAAACAAACAGAAGAAGTACTGGAATGGTGTTTTTAGATGTAGAAAAAGCATTTGATACTGTATGGCATAACGGTCTAGTATACAAATTAAAAATTATGGGCTTATCTATATATCTTCAAAAAATTTTAGAAAGCTTTTTGACAAATAGAAAAATGGTGGTTGCTGTAGATAATGTAAAATCTACGGGAAGACATATTCTTGCTGGAGTACCTCAAAGATTTATCCTATACATCGACGAAGTATAATAATGCACTGTACGCTGATGATACTGTAATCATAATAAAAGGAAAGTTATCAAATGCAATATTAAAAAATATGGAAAAATCACTTATACACGCAGAAAAATATTTCTCAAATGGAAAATAAAAATTAATCAGGATAAAACACAGACCATAATTTTTCCATTTAATAAATCGCCCAAGAGAATCCCACTGTGTCTCTAAATTTGCAAGGCACGGAAATTCCACTTCAAAATAGTGTCAAGTATCTGGGTATTATACTTGATAAAAAGCTGACATTTAAGGAACACGTACACAAGACATGCGAAAAGGCTATTCGATGCGGAAGAGCAATTTACCCACTGCTAAACAGAAAATCGAAGTTGAATGTCAAGAACAAAATGCTATTATACAAAACCTGTATAAGGCCAATTATGACATACGGGTGCCAAGTCTGGTTTACAAAAGCTGATAATACTTACCGGAAAAAAACTTCAAATAATACAAAATAAGAATTTAAAAATTATTTACAATTTACCTATTCGCTACCCAACATTACACCTACATCGAAATTTCAACGAAGACACATTTAGTATGGTTGTACATAATCTCACAAGAAGCTTTGAAGATCGAAACAGATGCTCCAACTATGAATTAATAAGAAATTTATAGATATAACTATCTTCGAAATCTTCGTTTCGAAGATGAAAGAAGTTATTATTATCCCAATTTCCTTACACTTAAAATTGATTTTTTTACTATTTTTTTTACCTAAAAATGTAATACAAATATGATATGAATTGTTGCAATACTACTAGTAAAATCTCAAGCCTTGTGAATATTAAAATTAATTTTAAAACTCTAATAATGATAGTATAAATAAATGAAAAAAAAAAGAAAAAAACTTTATATTCAGGCGTGAATCTACGACTATGCAGAAATAATTTAGAAATCATTTATATTGATCCATCCATGTTTACGAGCGATATCTGTACATAAGGTATGCTAACCTGAAAAACTAATATGTTAAATGGATAAAGCGTAAAATGGTAAGTATTTATTTACATTATCACTGCTATTCAGTACATCCAAATCACGCATTTACTCACAAAATCTAAAATTATCAATTACATTCGACTAATTTAACATCATTCTGCATTCTGCATTCTGAGCATGTGTGTGCAGAAGCCAATTCATGATTCAGTCATGGAATCGGTTTGTGGATCCCGCAAAAGGTGCTTAATAATTGTGGTAATTTGGTGCAGTATCTGTGTAATTGTTTATAATTATCTTACTGAAAATTAAATAAACGACCACAAATGCAATGCGGTTGCAGTTACCATTAGAGGAGATGCAACAATAGAGATTTAAATAGCTGTTGGTTTTAATAATGTTAAATATAGAGCTTGTGTTGCTTGCAGGACTATTCTTCCTTTAGAAATACATATCTAAATATATGTATATTCAACCTCAACAATAGTCGTTTTTTTTTTTTTTTTGATTTTCTACCACCTCACCTTTCGGTTCACATTGCAGTGGTGTACAAATTTACACTCTTCATCAACACTGGCAAATATTCTTTTTTTTCTTTTGGCGTTGAACCCACTCATCAATAACACCCATAACATGATTTATTAACGCTGTGCCTTTTGAACGTGATGAAGCTTCATATATCACATGGCGAGTATGATTTCGCTTTTGATAAATGAAATGCCAATGAATGTGTCGGAATAACTCTCCGAATGTTTGCGAGTACTCGTACATGGGGCAGGATGATTGTGAGTTGCATGCGTTGTTTGCTGAATGAAATGCATTTCACAGCGGCATCATCACTATTTTGTTCTTCTTCAATTCGAATACGAAGAGTGATGGCTTCATTAACTTTATACATTTTAACGTTGATTACGTTCAGTATTTCATACTGACACTTGATGCAAGTGTACGAATAAACTAATACAACGGATGCAAAAAGTACAGGCATAGATCCAGTCGTGTGTACGCAAATGAAAAGTAAGTTGAAAAAATTTTTCTTTAAGACAGGATTATCTATTTGGCGCGTTGAAAATCGTTGGTCTGGCAATGCTATCAGCTGTAAAATACCTGTCAACTGAAGTGTTATTTATTTAGTGAAAGATTTGACATTTACGAAGAAGAGCGTAAAAATAGTTAAAACTTACTACAAAGATGATGATTTTTCGTGCATTACAGGGTGATTATGGTCGTCACAATCGACTTACTGTGCAAGGAACTAGCAAGATTATAAAGAAATTTAAATTTAGACTGGAAGAATTATAGACGTGCTCAGATGTGTGCACCATCGCAATGTACGCGTTCTACTAGTGAAAGTGTGGCGGATAATTTGAATTTCAATTCAGACCGCTGCGGCCATAAGATAGTCGGCTTTTATTTTTTGCCTGAATTGAAGATTATGAAATGGATGATATGTGATTTAAACAAAACGGTGCCACTAGTCAAATAACACGACTGACTATGGCTTTATTGCATGGAAGGTTTTCAGAAAGTGTAATTTCACGTCTTGGCAGCATCGATTGTCTACCAAGATCAAGGGGAGCTACCTCAAAGACCGAGTTTATGCGGATAATCCTTAAAAGAATGGAGGATTTGAAAACCAACATTCGTCAGGTTATCGCCAAAATACCGCCCGAAAAGTGTGAAAAAGTGATCGAAAACTACGTCAAAAGAATTCGCTGTTGCAACCAGTCCAGAGGTGGTTATTTAAAGGACATTGTATTTCCTACGTAATGACAAAGTTCAAACATTATAATTAAATAAAAGTTACATTGAAGTCACAGCTTTATGTGCGTTTTATTTAATCTTAATTTTGAAAGCCAGAAATAGATAACCCAATATAAATACAGATATAAAAAATACATATGATCGATTTTTTATACCTATAGAATTGAGAACTTTTTGGGATATTACTTTGTCCAGTGATGGAAGAATGTGAAAAAATTTGATTTGATTTTTGTAAAGGTCATTCGCTCAATTGTAATTTTTTTTAATACTCCAAAGAAATGTGCAACTTTTGTTACATTGTTGGTTTTGTTACATTCAAATTCACTACTGTCTGATGGCCAAAGATGATGAAATGTTATCCTAGTGAAATAACTCATGCGTATTTAGATTGTAGACTATCAACATCAACGTCAAATATTTCGTTTGTGCTACTTGAAATTTCCGGTTGTTCTAAAAAGTAGAATTGTCAAAGAAAAAGTTGAGTGCATCCGCAGAAGTTGAAATTCACCGCAATTTTTGAAGCAAAGTAGTGAAAATTTGCGGATTCACCAATGAATTTAACGTAGGCTTATCATAGGATGGAAACAGCTTTTTATGGTGAATCTTCTTGACATTTATATGAAGGTTATTATGGCGATGAAAAAGCAGTCTTTTTGGTCCAATTTGTCATTTAATCAAAAAAAATGTTGTTTTTGGATCAACGTTTTCAGACCGAAACAAGACCGTAAAACGGTGTTTCTATTAAATCTGATTATGTGCTAGTCAAATCCAAAGAAACTAATAGTATTTAATAGTAATTCAGTTTGATACTTGAATTATTGTTAAGATTTGGAGGCGGTATAAAATGCTTCTTTGGAAATGATAAATATGCATACATTGCGCCATTGGAAGTGATGAAAATCATATTATTTTTAAATGACTTCCAGCTTTTTTGCCGGGTAGTCTTCAACAGCATTTAGCGTAGTGATTCGTCTTAAATATAAAAAAAAAATTTGCTTTGAAGAGAGATTGAGATTTGTCGTATTATAATCATTGTAAGCAGAAAAAAAGGAATGAATAAAAATCCATCGTATTGTGGACGTCTCTATAAGCGACATAATATTGTATGGAATGTTGGAATTTCGTACGAATGAATGTTGGAATTTCGTCACTGTAGTCCTCATGTCGTCGTAACTGATGTTACTAACAATTTCGATTATATACCCTTAGTATAGATTGGCCGATTTTTCAATAGACGTTTGGACAATTCGTCGTTATTACTGTTCAATTGCCATCATCTCTGGAGAACTTTCATTATTTTTAACCGATTTGATATTATTTTTTTACATTTTTTATTAAAAAGAAAAAATGCTACAAATTTTAGACAAATAATTATTTTAAGTTTTGGACATTTTATTCAAGATTTCGTACAAAAGAACCAAAATTACTTCTGAAATTCGAAAATCTTCTTATATAAACATCTATCATCAAAGATCCAGTCTCCAAAGACTAAAACGGTACAGCACCTATTAGAAAATAGAGCCAGTATTATCGATTTCTACATAGCATTACTTTGCTATCTCGAAACTAAGATACTAAGAAATTCTACTTACTACAACCAAAAACGTATCGAGGCAGTTCTAGTGTAACCCAATTCTTTGTATAAACCTCCAAGTATATACTTAGTCTTCAATATAATGAATTAATTTTAAATTTTATAAAGGAATAAAATTTATTACTAAAAACACGAAGTCAAATATTATAAAAGTTAACGCTCTAAGTGATCTCTGATTCAAAATCAGCCAGTTTTGCAGTTTTTGGACGGTGAGCAAACATCGCAATCTCTACAAATAGATATATTGAATATGCACTAACTTATTTGTATCTTTCTCTTCCTCCCTCCTTTTATATACGAGGTATGATAAAAAAAGAAACGAGTTTTTTTAAATTTCGTGAGTTACGTAGATTCGATTTTCGCATTTTTTTCAGTTATGTTGGTAACATGTCTGTTATATATAGGTATGTTGACAATATCAGCCATTTTGGATTGTCAGTTTGTTTTTGGCAGATAAAAAGGTTAGTCGTGTTTTGGTGTGCTCTTCGATTTTTTACTATTGGAAAAAATGGATCAAAGAAACTTTATTAAGTTTTGTGTAAAAAATGAAATTAAATGTGCAAGGACATTTGAAATGTTGACTGTGGAGTTTGGCGAGTCTACTATGAGCAGAACATAAATTCAATTGTGGTATAACCGGTTTAAGGAAGGCCGAGAAGATGTCAATGACGATGCTCGTCCTGGTCGCCCGAGCACGTTAACTACAGATGGAAACATTGAAGCAGTGAAGAAAATGATTTTGGATAATCGCGAACCACTATTAGAGAGGTTGCTGATGATATTGGCATATCGTTCTGCTCATGCCAAGCAATTTTTATGGATGTTTTAGAAGATTGTTCCAACTTTGCATGGACATCGCTCAGGAGCTGTTGAACGTCGTCAACGACGATCCAGATTTCCTCAAAAAGGTCATAACTGGTGACGAATCATAGGTGTATGGCTATGGCATTGAAACCAAAGCCCAATCTCCCCAATGGAAGCGTCCAGAAGATCCAAGACCGAAAAAAGCTAGTCAAGTTTGGTCAAATGTGAAGGTTTTGCTCACTGTTTTCTTAGATTGTAATGGCGTGGTGCATCATGAATTCTTGCCACAAGGTCGTACGATCAACAAGGAATACTACCTTAAAGTTATAAGCCGTTCGCGCGAAGAAATTCGTCAAAAACGCAGAAACGCACTTATAACAACCATATGCTGTCAAAATTGTTGGAAAAATATCTCTATACGAAGAAAGCGTATAGTACGAAATTGGCAAGAACACTACAGCTTTTAACGCTTTATTACCGTTGCCGTTGGAGTGATTTTAATTCAGAACTCTTTTTATAACCATACACAGTGGCTAAATAGTTACAATGAGTTTGAACTAAAGCTTAAAGTACAGGGTGTCCGTCGGGAAGGTATACTACTTTGTTTTGCCGTCATTTTGGTAAACATTAGTCCTGACAGTTCATATTTGGCAGTCGTGAAGTAGAGACGTGGCAAATTTATTATGGAAAAATATTCGATAAACCAACGTGTTTTAATCGTTAAAACATTTTATCAAAATCAATCATCGATTACTGTGACGGTGAGAAAGTTACGTGAAATTTTTTGGAGAAACAACGTGACAACAAGACGCACTATTTATCGTGTAGTGAATGATTTCGAAGAAGGAGGGTCTGTAGCTGATAGGGCCAAGCATGGACCACAATGTACTGCAAGATCGTCTGAAAACGTTACTGCTGCTCAAGAAAGTGTTCAAAACAATCCATTAACCTCAATTCGACGCTGTGCTCAGAAGCTTGATCTTCAAAGATCTTCGTGATATGATTGACAACTTTTTAACGCCATAACTGCATGGTTTGAGCTTGTTTAATATGTGGTGTCACCAAGACGGTGCCACATCGCATACAGCCAGGATTACAATGGAATTACTGTGAAACCTATTTCCACAGAAAGTTATTTCAAGAAATGGTAATGTTGATTGGCCTCCACGATCGCCTGATTTGACTGCTCCGGACTTCTTTTTGTGGGTATATCTGAAAAGCAAGGTTTATGCAAACAAACCAGAAACGCTTGAGCAACTCAAACAAAATATTCGTGATGAAATTAATAAAATACCGCGTGAAATGTGTGAGAATGTAATGAAAAATGTGTTCAAAAAAGCTCGCATTTGTGAGGCTAACAGAGGTGGACATTTATCTGATATTGTATTCCATACATAATTGGCGACATTAAATAAAACATTTGCCAATATAAGATCCATTCTCTTTCATTTATTCAAAAATTATAAACAAACAAAGTAGTACACCTTACCAACGGACATCCTGTATCAGAAATTTAGTATTTCGATGAAATTTATTTTTAAATTTATGCAATAAACCTACAGCCACCAACAGGTGACTGTAGACTTCAGATACTGTATATGCAGTCTCCAAGAAAGACTACTTTGAAAATATAATCTCAAATATCTTTTAGCATTTTCTAGAATAAATAATTTTACCGTAAATAAAGCGACTTTGTGTATTTGAATGAGTTAATAAAGTTAAAGTGGAAACGTTAAAGTGAAAATACGTTCCATGATTCTAAATATGTTAATACTTTTTGGGTCTTCAAGATTAGAAACCACATTTTTTCTATATAAAATGCACAGAGATAAATGTATTTGGCAAAGGAAATATGTATTTAATTCGAAAGGGTAGTTATAAGAAATCGCACTCACTTTTCATGGACACCGTGTAAATACACACTTTGTTAATGCGTTAAATTTTCTTGCAATTTTTCTTCGTTTTTTCTCGAGCCATCAGCAATGGTGAAAATTATTGTTAATGATTCGAAGCCTCCAGTATTACTTGAACCCATAATGAAGTAATGACACCACGTCCACTACTGTTGGCCCCCCAACGGCTGGCGAACAAGATGATAATGACATTTTCTTTGCTTTGCTTGAGATTTTAATATACAGTAGCAAATTAAAGAAACAGCAACGAATCGGTTACGAACAAACTACTGCTACTGTCAGTCCAGACAGCGCACTTTAATATTTAACACTATTACGATTATTATTATTCACAGAGGCACTCTAGGGGGCCGGTTCTTCCAGCCCATTGCTGTCTGGTGTTGCTGCCGTGCAGTTGTTGCTGCTGATACAGTTGTTTATGTTGCTTGCTGCCGCCAGTTATAGCGAATAAATTTCAACGATTAATTGTTGGCAGTCAATTAAATCAATTAATTATGTGTATTCGGCAGTACAAACAATCATACGCGTGCAAAAGAAATTAATATACGTTTTTTTTCTCTCGCTCGCTTGTAATCAAAATGAACTGAAACAGACATGATTGCAAAATTTTATTATGCTGGAGCAATAAATAGCATTGGCGGGATTTCACGTAAGCTTCAGAGTTAAATGATTTCGTTTTTGCCTTGGAAAAATACAAAATATAAAATCAGGCAATTGAACACTTTTGATTATGACAAGTTTTACATATACGCTGCTTATCTGGTGAGTAGGATAGGGAAAGGGACGAGCAGGGAGAGTTCGTTAATGTTTAAAGCAATAGCTTTTGAAACATTAATTGAAAGTGACTCATTGATGGATTACGAATAAATATTATATGTACTACATTAATTGACATGCTCTTCAGAGAATTCTGTTGTCTAAAGTGGAAAGTATTATGTTAATGTGCAAAATTTTAATAATAAATGCCATGTGATAGAAACTGGGAATTTGCTTCTTAATCCAAATCACATAACGCTACGTAACCGTTCCCAGCATCAGTTCTATATGATACAAGTCTTTGTTTTCAAATCTTAGCGAGGCAAAGCTTTTGCTACACCCTGGGGAAAACGCGGCACCCATTTTGGCGAAAGCTTTTTCATACCCAATTATTTGTAAAAAATTGAAATCACTGCGTCTTGGACCCTACAATTAGATTATCGCTCCGATATCCAAGTTCTAAATTTTTATATAGGATTATCCATTTTTTGGTGTCATGTAACGTTAAATAAAACACACATAAAGCTTTGATTTTGATGAAACTTTAAATGACCACCTCTGGATTGTTAGGAGCAGTGAATCCTTTTGAGGTAGTTTTGGACCACATTTCCGCATATTTCGGGCATTATCTCGGCGATAACCTGACGAATGTTGGTTTTCAAATGCTTCAACGTTTGGAGATTACCCGCTTAAACACAGTCTTTGATGTAACCCTACAAAAAAAGTCTAACGGAGTCAAATCGTACGATCTTGGTTGCCAACTGACGTCGCCAAAACGTGAAATTACGCTTTCTGGAAGCTTATCAAGCAATAAAGCCCAAATCGGTTGTGTTGCGCGGCTTGTGGCACTGTCTTGTTGAAACCACATATCATCCAGTTCATAAACTTCAATTGTAGACCAAAAAAAAAGGTCGCTTATCTGGCCATAGCACTCGGAACTGCACTGATTTCTCCAGCGTCATTTTTTAAATAAAACGGCCCACTGTACTTTCAGACCATAATGCGCACCATCAGTCACTTTTTTCAGATGCAATGGCTTTTCCACAATCACTTCTGGGTTCTTCGAGTTCCATATGCGACAATTTTGCTTGTTGACTTAGCCACCGAGTGGAAAATGAGTTTCATCGTTGACGAAAATTTTGTTCGAAAAATCAGCATTGAAAACCTGTTGGTTTTGGTACCCAATCAGCATATCTACGGCGTTGTGAATGACCAGCTGGCTTTGTTGCATGAGTTGGACTGTATATGGTCCGTACAAATTCAAATTTAAAACACGTAATAGTCGGCCATTAGATAGGCCCAGTTTTTGACTGGGCACCTTGGAATCGATAAATTCGGATTATTCGCCAAACTTTCACTAACAGAAACGGTATTTTCGACAGTGCGTACATTGCGATGAAGCACAGGACTAACCACATCTGCAGCGCTACCAGTTTCTTCAAATTTCTTTATAATCTTTCCAACTCCTTGCACAGTAGGTTGGTTATGACGACCTTAATTACCATAATCCCATAATGCACGAGAAGTGCTTAAGTTTCAACAACTACTTTTGTAGTAAGTTTTAACTATTTTTACGCGTTCTTCGGTTATTAAACGATACATATTTGTAAATGGCTAAACTTGCACTAAATAAATAACACTTCAGATGATAGATATTTAACAGCTGACAGCATTGCCAGACCAGCAGTTTTGAAAACAGCGAATAGATATTCCTGTATTTTTCTGCATTTGTAAACTGTAATTTAATCAAATCGATCTTAAGGCTTAAAATTGCAATCCTGATGAAAATGAAATTAAATTAAATTAAAATTATACATTCATAAGCGATTTTTTCAACTATTTTCTTATAATATCAATTGAAATGAAAAAAATTTTGCCTGTTCTGCATTTTGAGGGATGATATATTATTCATCTATTGAGAGATGATTTGTTACAGGATATGAAGGAATTTTGTGGTTGTGATTTCCACTTAGTAACAAAAAGAAGCGCAAGTCATTCAATAAGAAGCGGAAGTTATTTAATAGTTGCCACAAATTCTCTATGAGCATATTTTCCGTTTTTTGGAAGGCTCTTTTTAACTACACCAAAGGGAGTGATGAAGTTATACCCAACAGTCGTTTTAAGTTCTAATAGTAAACATTTTTAGTATTTTTGTTTTGTTTCTGATATAGAAACTTTCAATTGTTTAATACATATTTAAAATTGTTGGTCGTTAATAACTTAATTTAATTAGTTAATTGACTTCTGACTGAAAGAAGGAAATTGTTATGAAAAATAGTCCAAAAAGTTTTCGTTGCTTTAGAGGATCTGCTGAAAGGGCAATGAAAAGGTGTTAAAAACAACAGTATCCCTCTTCCTATGACAAGCCCATGCTAAAGTCATAATGATTATTGAATTTTTCACCACTCGAGATCTTGATTAGCTGATCTTTTTGACTTCTCTTAATACTCTTTGTTTTACTGGGGAAACATTCGAAACCTACTGTCATTTTATATCGTCACAGCATTATACAAGGTGTACAATTAAATATGTTCAGCCTTTATTGGACGGTGGGAAGCCGTGAATGGTGCTCATTGGACTTAAAGATGAACGCAAATCATTCCAAGGCTATAACAGCTTTGCTGCCTATTCAGCCGTACCTTAAATGTACTTAATGACCCATAACAACTGCAATTGAGGCTTTCTTTAGTTTAAAAACTAGCACTCTGCTGCAATGACCTGAACGATATTAATATAAGAACGTAGTGACGATGTTGCAAAGTAATGAACACCGTTGATTACTATGCTATGGGGAACTTCACCTACAGCCCAATCTAACCTACATTCAGCTTAGTTTCAGCTTCATTTTCATTTTCTATTTCTAGCAAGAACAACGAAACAAAATAGTTTAAGTGCGTCTCCACTTCTATAACTATGCAACAACAGGAAAGACAAACGTGCAACATTGAATTCCCAAGTAAACAAACAAGATCTTAATAAATTCAGAGAGGCGGCAGAGAGTGGAAAAATGCCAGAAAAAGTCCTTCAAACAATGTTACGCTAAATAATGTATAAATGTTTTGTTGTTGGCTGAAAACAAAAAAAGAAATGCTGCGAGCAAAAAAAAACTACAATGTTTTCACTTAACAAACAGGCAAACAAACATGTGAACACTTTGCAAAGATACTTCGTCAGTTGATGCTGCAACAACGGCAGCGTTGCAAACACTTAAACTGCATAATCATCAGGCAACAACAACAACAATGACGAACTGTAGCAGCAGTCATCAACATTCAAAACAGTAACAAAAAAAGGCCCAAAGGACGACGGCAAAGGCAACTACAAGAGAGAAAAAAAAATGCGCCCAAAACGAAATGAAAATTTAACTTGCAGCAGTAAAAGCTGAATGCCGAAATAAGAAAACATAATAAAGAGCATCATATCTGGCTAAAACTAAGTGCATTGCAACACTATTTCAAGTGTATAAACTACACACACACACACACACACACACACACACGCATACACACACACACAAAACATTGAAACACTTTGTATGTATATTATCCCATACAAATTGCATGGAGTATGATGAAGATGGGAAAAAGAGGACATAATGCCAGGGTTGGGATGTAACCATGTTTGGAATTCATAACATTCTCCCCGGCAAACAGATGATGAACGACATCAAAATGAGGTCATGTTTTTCTAGACTTAGAGATGTTGATGACGATTAGTAGATTCTGCAACTGTTGGCTGTTCCAGCAGGTTTCTTTTGCGACTTTTTCTGATTTGTTGCTCTGCACTGTATGCGGTTGTGTTATGCGCACAAATTCAGCCAAAAAAGAATTGAATGTTACTGTCATATTTATTTACACTGTGAGGGAAAAACTAACATTTTACTAGAATTTTGCTACTCCAGGTCTTGCCTAAATTAAAACTGCAACGGCCAAAGCGTGATAAATGTAAAATTTACTCAAATAGCGCCAAATATACTCTTTTCTATATCGTAGCATTAACTGATATAAACCTGATACTGGATAGTATACAGAATGGTGTACAAATCGTGCTACTGTCAACTGTCAATATCATTTTTAAATAACAAAAGTGTTGAAGCATTTTTTTTTACCTAAAACTGCTCGAAAAAACGTACCTGTTTCAACAGCATTTGGTTCCAGCAAGATGGAGCAACTACACACATAGCCAGACCAGTTATGGCGGAGTTCCAACGAAAATTGCCAATTAATATCTAGAAGCTCCAAAAATTTGCCGCTGGCCCCCAATGTCACCTGACCTGACTGCACCAGACTTTTTTACGGAATTAGGTCAAGCAAGAGGTGTACAAAACGAAACCAAGGAATTTGATTGAATAAACAACGTAATGAATAGTTTTCTAATCAGGTATCACGAATACGTGAATAGGAATTCAAAACTAATTAGTTATATAAAATAGAATTTAAGTTCTTCTGTACAATAAAAAACAGATAAATGAAATATATTGATTAAAAAAATACACGTTATTCGAATTCTTGTTGTAGCACAAGAAATCCATTATTTTTCCGAAAGATGGCTTTAATCTGTCTATGGCAATGTAAAACTGCGATCGGCTTACGCTAGATGGCATTGGAAATATAAGCTTTCGTGCTCAAAGAACTGCTAAGAAGTGTTGTGATTACTTGACGGAGTATTTTTCGAGCGCACGGCAAAGATAGACAAGAGCAAAGACAAAATAAATAAAGTCGCCTGACTGGCAAATCCTATGATTGCTTGGCTCATTACTATTCTAGCGCGTCAAAGGTGGACAAACTCAAAACGTAAATACGTAGTATTTTAAGCGAAAACGCAAGCCAGACAGCTGACAATGTAAATAATGTTTATGATCCTGATAACGCTACTCGCAATCATATCCATTTTTGGATTAATCGTTTTCGTTAAGGAAATTTCGATGTCAAAGATGCACGACGCAGCTGTGGAAAATGTTGACAGAATAATGGAAATCGTCAGATCCAACCGCAACGTAAGCATTGTTTCGATTACTCAGGAACTAAACAAAAATCCATTCGGAACACTTCAATAATTCTGAATACAAAAATGCATTCGGAGCACTTCAAAAAGGCTGGATAGGAAGCTCGATATGAGGCTGTCTCAAGAGTTAAGGCAAACAAATTCTCATGAATCGGCCTTCCATTTGTCAATGGCTGTTAATTCACAACAAAATCGACCCATTTCTGAAGAGGAAGTGGTCGTTATTAAATCGCCATAATCAGATGCAAACGGTGGATAAGTCAGGGTTGATTACGAGAAGGTTTTGCGGTGTGTTTGTTAAAATTTGCAGGGAATCGTCTGCTATAAACTACTCCTCTAAGATCTAACTATTAGGTCAGAACTGTACTACTAACAATTGGGCTATCTGAAAGAGTCAATCGCTCAAAAACGGTCAGCTTTGACCAATAGAAGAGGATAACGCTAAGCCAAGGAGGTTCTTATCCATCAGCTTAATAATCCGGACCTGTCATCAAGTGATTGCCTCCTGTTCCTGCATATGGCGATTTTGCTTTTCTTGCTGAAAAATTCGCCTCAAGAGAAACTTGTGAAAATCGACTGTCCCAGTTTTTTGCCTATGGCGGCAAGGTTTTCTACAAGAGAGGCGTAATGGAATTAGTTTTGAACAAACCTTTATATATTTGACCTAAATCGGTTCGTTGTAACCATGCTAAATAAGGCGTTTAATGTGATGCAAAAATAAGAGATTTCTTTTTATCACGCCTTATATTTACTTAATGATTACGTTGTGGAGATGTCAATGAATTATAGTTCGAAAGTGTTTGAGGTATCGTATCGTAAATGGCAATCGCCTGAATCGAAATTGACAATAAATGCAGTCGCAAAATTTATTTTCAAGCGCGAACATATTTCTGCAAATGTGACCAGAGTATTAGGTTATTCTTTTACTAATTTTGAAAATTATCGCAATTTAATGATTTTTTATAAGGTCATCAAAAGTGGAGTGCCAGTTTCAGTGGAGAGTTGTTTCAGTTTCCCCGTTCAACAAGAAATATACAAATCATTATACGTACAATAAACAATTCGGCATGTGAAAGGTCTTTCCTTATTAGGGTTGCTCTATATTGGAACCAATTGCCTAATGCTAGAGTATTCACTTGTTCTTACAGTGTATTTCGTTCAAGAATTTGTGTACATTTTTCTTCAATGGAAATTTAATAGCTGCATGACTTCGTATACCATTGTTACTAATTAGGATCGATATAACTTTCATTTTATTTTGTTTAATATCATTTTTTCTTTTTGTAATTACGGCTGGGGAGCCAACGTTGATGATAATATTACATTTAAATTGATTAACGATCTACATATATACTCGTAGATACTCAGGAATGTATTGCTGTATAATACGCATATTTGGCCTTAAAGGCTTAGTATTACAATTTTTTGGATAAATAAATAAAAGGGTGTACAGTAATTCACATATTTTAATGAATAAAAATAAAATTCCCTTGGATCTCATGTTGAGACATGGGGAGCTTCTCACATTCAGTGAGCTTACATGCATTCCATTTTTACTCCCTCAACGGGACCTACAGTTTAACGACGATTTCGAGGGTAACAGTTTAAGAAGCATTAACAAGACTTGTTGACTACTCGACTACACGAGGTGTTCGTCAGACACATTGTGTTGAATGCCGCTCAAATAATGACAGGTAGCTGTATGTGGGGTTGAACCTGCGATCATGCGAACGACAATCGCGTGTTCTAAGTATCGTGCCAAGGTCGATCACTACTATATATTTTAATGAATATCATGGAGAAATTTAAAGATTTGCACTCACTGTAACTTTTTGAAAACATTTCAAGAGACGAACTACTTTAAATTTACAGTGAATTTAAAAAATGTAAAAGAACTACAAATGCAGAACCGGGATTTGTTTGTGTACCCATTCGTATATACAATATATGAAACTAAAGGTTTCCATTTGCTTAAAGATCCCTTACACTGATACAAAATAAACTAATCCAGAAGTATGAAAAGGGAATCCTGTCCTCCATAGATAGCACTCCCTTTTGAAAATCAAAAAAAAAAAAAAAACTGTTGTACGATTAATATTAAGTGCGCAACTAAAAATTTAACTTTATTATGAAAACATGTCTACAAATGATTCATTGAAAATGTTGCCTATTGCTAACTAATACTTTTTCCCATCTTTCTGACAAAGCCCGAATTCCGTCACGGTATAACTGTTAATTTTTTGAGGCTATCCACGAATCTAGGCATTCTTGGATATCGTCAGCTGAGTGGAACTGCTGGTCAGCCAGACCGTGTGCCCTTGAACGGCCCAATATCTGGAGAATATGACGGATGCGGCAAGACTTCCTATTTCAGAGTTTCTAAGTAGGTTTTAACAGGCTTGGCCACGTGAGACCGAGCGTTGTCATGCTGAAGAATCAGTTTTTCATGTCGCAATCACATTAATTGAAGTCGATACCGATCCCCAGTGATGGTTTTGCATGGTTTCAACAGTCCGTAATAAATAATGCCGACCTGGTCCCACCAAATACAGAGCATAACCTTTGCCGTGTGAATATTCGGCCGAGGCGACGACGTAGAAGCATGACCGGTCAGCCCCCATGGCTTTAGTTGTTGAAGTAGTTGTTCACAGGCTAAAAAACGACGCTCATCGTTCATTGGCTTCAACTCATAAGAAATCCAAGTTCCTTGCTTTTGAATCGTTCCCTACTTATGCAATCGCTTGAAAATAGCTTGGCAAGTAACTCATAATACTGAAACAAGTTCTATCTGCGTTTGACACAGATCCCCATCAAGCAGTACCGCCAATTCAATGTCTTTGAAGGTTTTTCGTCTTCCTTCACGCGAACGGTCATCAACATCAAAATCACCGGCGGAACAAATCCCGACACGTTGTTTCACTTAAAGCAGCATCTTCGAAAACGTTGTGAAGCTCTCGATAAGCTTCAGTCGCGTTTTCTTCGATTGAAAGAAGAAAATCAATACTTCCCGCATATGATGATTATTTGGCACAAAATCGTACATACTCGTATTCACACAACCAAACGAAAATCACTAATGTGTCGAGGCGGTATGTTTACCATGTATCTGAGCTTTGCTCATGACATTTAGGTTATGGCGGAATTGACTAGCACTTACAGCTAGCGCCATCTATTGGCAAACATCGGGAATTTAGTTTCGCACCTAATATTATTATTATTAATATTTTTGAAACCTAAATCTAATCGCTAAATCAGGAGAAAAAGGAATGTACTTTAACCTATATATGAGAAGCAATGAGAACCAAACTATGAATGACATGCATTTTTCGGGAGTAATATGTATGAAATGCGTACTACTATGTAAGAACCAGTTTTCAAGTTTTCAGTTTAAATTACGCATTTATACCGAATCTCACAAATATTTTTTTCTTAAACGTTGACAGCAGTATGACGGACTTCTGTGCCTAATTTCACATCATAAATGTCGTCAGAGTTTGAGCTGTCATTACACGGCACAGAGAGCGATTTCGGTATTACGATGTGTGATTTTGTTAAACAAAGAAGTTGTACCAAACATTGGATTTTGAAAACGGAATTTCAAAAATCAAAATGTCAAAATGCTTAAATGCTATTATGAAGAAGTTTGCAATCAAAATTGTCATTGCTTACATTACGCGACACGGGTTGGTGTCACCAACAAGGAATTTGTACATTTCTTCCTTCACAATTTTGCCGTTTTATTTGCTCTGAGATTTCCTGTTTACCTAAGCAATAGGTCAAGTTTTCGCTTAACTTTTTGTCTTATACGATATCACCCTACGCGGCAATAAACTGGTTCAAACATTTAAATTTTTCAGAAATTTGTAAAAAATATTTTAACGGAAAAGTTTAATTTTGCAATTCTAATTCGCATTTCAAAATGATGAAAGAAATGTAAATAAAAATTTGACATAATTTTGCATTTCCGCGTTGCAAAATAATTATTTGTTGTATTTTAAACTTAAACCTCTGTTCAAAGGCGAGATCTTTGCAAACAAACCAGAAACGCCTGAGCAACTCAAACAAAATATTCGTGATGAAATTAATGAAATACCGCGTGAAATATGTGAGAATGTAATGAAAAATGTGCTCAAAAAAGCTCGCATTTGTGAGGCTAACAGAGGCGGATTGGATTTATCTGATATTGTATTCCATACATAATTGCTGACGTTAAATAAAACATTTATCACTATAAGATCTATTCTCTTTTATTTAATCAAAAATGATAAACAAACAAAGTAGTATACCTTCCCGACGAACACCCTGTATAAATTAATAAACTCTATATCATAAGTATTCTGATTCCTAACACTAATTCTGTAGGAAAACAGCTTCCACTTCAGAATTCCAGCGGTGACCTTTCACCCGATAGTCTTGTCACTTTGTGATGAAGAAATGGGTTAGTACTCAATCTCCAGCAGCCCGCGAAACATCATTTTGGCATAATAAGAAAAGAAAACTTTCTATTTACTGTTCCTTAAACTCCTCGCCAACTAAAGGTGCACATAGTACGGATGTGAAATAAAGATATTTTCTAAATCTTCTGAAATAATTGCTGATTACCACCCCTCCTATATACAGATGTAAATACGCAGTTGTATCAGAATTAATCCTTAGAATCTATTCATTTGATTTCACTAAATTTGATATCAACATTTTTTTATAAGTTTTGAACAAATTCAAATCCTTTTAAAAATTGAAAGCGATTCTTTGCCAATAAATGTTTTAACCTATTGAAATTCGCCAAT
>JAHXMU010000675.1:123496-138406 GCA_019455685.1 Philornis downsi
GCATGAATTCGTTACAAACCTATACGCTATGCTCCTAAGGGAATTCCCCTACTCGTAACTTCTAGAGAACCAGTCCGTCGGCAAAGGTGGGATGGTATAAATGTGGATAAGCAACATACATATGCTAATATTTGCGAGGCTGTTTATATATGCTGTCGTTTGAAATGTATTTGTGTATGTTTGTCCTTAAAACTAGCGATAGCAAATGGTTAATCGAGACCGTGAGTTTGCATTTTAGATGGAACACAAATGTCAATGAACGTGCGTTTACGTTGAGACGGGGGGCGAATGGGAAAAGCGTAACTAAGTGAATGAAAAGTTTGGCAACAAGATAAGGGTTGGGATGCCGTTTATGAAAAGATGAAAGATCTTTAGTAGTTTTATTGTGTTTCGTGATAATGAAATTCGTCAATGAAATATCATTAACTGGGCTATAATTTATTCAAAATAATTTGTGCTGGCTTTGAAGGCAGATAACTTAATCCTTTTTAGTCCTTTTTACGAGCAGTTTTTTTCTAGATTAATAAATAAATTTAAGTATTCTGTTGTGCTATAATTTTAGTGAATTTTTGATTTGCATCATGCAAATAAAACTTTGTTATTTCATCACTTCTCGAAGTCTTCAGGAGACTTTAGTATTTTTCAATCATATTTTTCATTGCAATTCTACTAATATTTTAAAATACATCTTCTGCCTGATTGTAAAAAAAAACAGGTCAACATGAAACAATTGATAAATAATGGGTTATCCATTTTTAGGTTTCAAAAATCAAGTTAAATAAAACACACATAAAGCCATGACTTCGATTAAACTTATATTTCATTACGATGCGTGGACATTGTCATTATGTACGAAATACGATATCATCTAAATGACCGCCTCTGGATTGGTTGCAGCAGTGGATCCTTTTGAGATAGTGGTAAATTTTTCGCACATTTTGTGTGGTATCTCGGCGACAACGGTTGGTTTCCAAAAGCTCTAGCCTTTTGGGATTGCCCACGTAAACACGGTATTTAGCGTGACCCCACCTCATTAAATCGTATGATCTTGGTGGACAATTGATGTCGCCAGAAAGTGAAATTACGCTTTCTAGAAACTTCTCATGCAATAAAGCCAAAATCGGTTGTGCTGTGTGGCTCGTGGCACCGTTCTGTTGAAACCACATATCGTCCAGTTCGTAATCTTCTATTAGCGCTTTGAATTGACGATAACGGTTCCTCCAGCGTCATTTTCGAAAAAATACGGCCCTCCACACCATGATGCGCACCAAACAGTCACTTCTTCCGAAAGCAGTGGCTTTTCCACAACCACTTCTGGGTTCTCAGAGCCCCATATGCGACAATTTTCCTTGTTGACGTAACCACCGAGTAAGAAATGAGCTTCATTGCTGAAGAAAATTTTGTTCGGAAAATCTGCATTGAAAGCCTGTAGCTGTAGCATCCAATCAGCATATCTACGGTGCACTGTGTCGCGAGGGTGGCCAAAAATGGGTAACGTCAATGTTAGAATTCGAACGTTTTTTTTTTAATTTTTTTTTTTTTTGTAACACTCTGGTTAGATCATACCTAAAATATCTTTTAAAACTTTTTTTAAATTTTAAAGTTACAGTGGTTCAAAGTTAGGGTTTGTGTACAGCATACGAAATTTATGGAAAAGCTCCAAATTTAAGGTTCATTTATAATACTAAAAATTTAATTATTTGAATGTAACGGCTACCAAAATGTATAACAGGGTGTAAGTGGTGCCTTTAGTTATAATTACAACACTGTTTTTGTGTACAAATATTGATCATATGTCAGATCCCGTTAGAAAAAGATAGTAGTGAGACATTGCCAAGATTTTTCAGCAACAGCGAACTTTCGTAGAGAATTTAAAAGAAAGTAGAGATAACACTTTTCCAATTTTTTTGGTATTTTGTAGCTACAAGTATGTATTTTAATATATTTAAAATTCCACTGCTCGATTTTGCACGAATTTCTTTTATGATAGTTTTTCAGTGTCAACCTCATTGCGGATTCGCACTATTTTTCAATTGTGGCTAGAGATAAAGCAAAACAGACCATGCGATGTTATGCATCATGTTAAAGATTTTGTCGAAAAGCATTTTAAACGAGTATTATTAAAAAGTGAACAACAGAAAATAAAGCTTACTCTATTAAAATTCAATTGGTCTAAATATCATCGCGTTAGAGACAGATTTGAAACTGAGTTGAGTGACTGGCTAGATAGCGAACTATTTTGTGAAATCATTTGTAATGTAAGTATCCGTGTAAAGTTTGGGTATTGCAAGAAAACTTAATTATTTTATACTATATTAGGAAGCAAGTACAAGTCGTAAATGCCGACCGAATGTTTCTTATAAGGAGGGTTCAATGCGAACAAAAGGGAGGCGGGTGGAGGATTCATCTGAAGCTCTTAAAAAAGCCGCAGGAAGGTTAACAGGTTCAAATACTAATGAAAAAATTTCTGTTGAAAGTGCTCTAGCATTATACATTGATATGGATTTATCTATGAGGCAGTACAATATGATGAGGAAAGTAGTAAATTCTATTCACAAAGATTGCTTTCCATCATACTATATGATTGCAGATGCTAAAAAAAAAAGATTTTGCCTGATGACATTCAATTAACAGAATCTTCTGCAGAGGTACCCTTACAGAAGATTTTGGATAAAACCGTAAGAAGCATTTTAGATGTTAATGATATTGATACCAACAATGAAGTAGTCCTGAAATGCAAGTGGGGATTTGGTGGCAGTAGTGGGCATAGCGTATACAAACAAAAATTTCAAGATGAGGAAGCTAGTGATGAATTTATGTTTGTAACTTCCTTCGTTCCTTTACGCTTGTTGGATTGGGCAGATGACCAAATAGTTTGGGAAAATGATAGACATTCATCTTGGAGGTTATGTAGACCACTTAAAATTATTTGTACAAAAGAGAATCCAAGTGTAATACAATCAGTAAGGGATAACATAAATACAATATAATAATAATATAATATAAAAATAATACAATAATAATAATTTTTGTAAAATTTTGCTCTTATATGATCACAATTTACAAATTAAAATAATTTTTTAATTTATGTTATTTGTATGGGAGGGGAGCTTTTAAGATTTTTTTTAAAACTGGCAATATGCTACAATATAACTAAATATATCCTTTGAGATAATTTCATAAAATTTATCAAAGTTATCCGGAATATATCAGAGACCAATCGAGCCAAGTTTTGTTCAATTCCAGAAACAACTTTGGAAAAAATAAGGTTTTTTCATTACAGGATATATGGGAGGTGGGCGTGTCCTTGGACCGATTTTCTCTAAACTTGGTTTTTTTTCCTACTTATAAAAGCAATGTGTACTAATTTTCATTCTTTTCTGAAAACTCCTTCTATTTTTGACCACCGTTTATATGAAAACACGACACTGTGCGGTGTTGTCAATGGTCAGACGGCTATAATTGTTGCGTGATTTGGACTTTTTATGGGTGGATAATGAGCCGTAAAATAGGCCCAATTGCTGAGAACGCCGTGGAATCGAGAAAATCGGATTATCCATCACACTTTCACTAACAGTTGCGATATTTTTGGCAGTGCATGCATTGCCGTGATGCACAGACTTGATCACATCTGTAACGTTTCCAGTCTCTTCAAATTTCTCTATAATCTTGTCAATTCCCTGCACAGTAGCTCGAATATGGCGACCATAATCACCTCATAATTCGTAAAAAGTGGCCACATTTAAATCACCACTTTTGTAGTAAGTTTTAACTATTTTTTTGTATAACTCGTTACTATTATAAATAATTATACAATATAAAAATATCACCCATTGAAATTTATAAACTATCATCACACAACTTTACCATTTAAGCTCTTGCAATGGACAATTGTGGTTTGGTGTAGTGTTTGTCTTATTACATGTATGTTGAATGGTTTGCCTGTTCTCTACTGAGACTCTCCAAGCCGCATCTATAATGCCCAGACTTTTCTCTGTCTACTACTTTAACTGCTTCAAAGTTTAACCTGTGTTCCCTGTCCTTTTATATGTCGTGCAATTGCCATCATCTCTTTTCCTTTACTAATGCCTTCTTGATGTTCTACCAGTCTCATACTCAACTTTAGACTTAGTTCAATGCATACGAGTAGTTCGATATAATCCTTTTTCTTCCGCATATTTAATATGTAATATATTATGGAACCTAATATGTTCAATTTTCGTCTATTTGGCAACCATTGTCATTATTTTATATCACATTATCTGGATAAAATTCTATATGGGTAAAGATTGTTCAAGTGCACGAAGAAAAAATTGTGGACCCACATTCCTGTTTAATTTTTGGCAAATTAAAGCTATTCTATTGAGTATTTATTATTCTGGAGGAAACATTACCCTAAATTCTAAATGAAGACCAAATCTGACAGATTTACAGCCTAACAATTGCATTTTACACTCATTTTTCTTGTGAGAATTCGTATACTTTATTATTTTTCGATAGTCAAGCCCACAATTTGGTCAGTTACATAAGAGAATACACAAGTTTGGATGATATCTCCTCATACTGCAGACGATAATGACTTCGATTAATGAATAAATATTGAAAACGTTGGGAAAATACTGAAAAAAAACTATTTTTGGAAATGGATTTATTCCTGGTACAGACAGGTTTTCATTGGGTCAACCGGTTAAACTGCCTACGATTATTAGACATACCTATGCAAAATTTCAACCCCTTGGTCCAAAAGTTTTGATATCTTTTGTGCTTTTAACATCTTATCATCTTATCTTTGTACTTTTTGACAGACAAGAAGATATACATTACAGAGAGAAATGCTCTGTTGGATAGAATCATATTACAATTGTCCTGTTAGGCAGAATCATTCCCTTGATTTACGCGAAATGTAGTTTAGGAGAAACGAAAGAAATATATCTGTTAAGAAGAATTGAATGAACTCATTCCTTTGGAATAAATCGCCACGATTAATGTATGGAAAAATTGATAAAAATTGTCGTATCGCCCAAAGCCGTCTTGTCGAAAATAACGAATAGTGTTGTGTGATAAAATAAACGAAAAGCCTTTTGAGGAAAACAAACTGAAATTATTGCATGGGGAAAAGTGGGACGAAATCAATAAGAGAAATCAACTGCTGTTGAGAAGAATTAATCGATATCAGTTGGCAACAGACTGCCTAAATCGTTTTGTTGACTGCAATCAATAGGAATAGTGGGAAGAATTGACGGAAATTGTCCGTATTGGACGGAATGAATCCACAGAAAAAAATGTTTTCCTTTTGAATTTCAAATACCAGAGATTTTCAAAGTTATTTACAAATTTTATTTGTATTTCGAGTTAGAAATTAGCAAATGAACTAATCATAAACTAGATCAATATCAAAATCAATTACAGACTCGATATAAAGGGTGATTTTTTAATCGTAGTTTTTTTTTTAATCGAATAAAACACTCAAATTTGCATCATATATTAAAATTTTTTATTGGAAATGATAAACTGATCTTTGCCACTTAATTTTTAAAGATAATTTCATGCAAATGTTGTCCGCGGCTCCGTCTCAAAATGTCTATTCGTAAGGTCCAATTTTTCGTCACTTTTTCGAGTATTTCAGCCTGTATTCCACGAATAACACGTGTTATGTTATCCAGTAAAGCTTCAATAGTGTTCGGCTTGTCCACACAGACTAACGACTTGACATAACTCCATAAGAAATAATCAAGGGACGTTAAATCGCAAAATCTTGGGGGCCAACTCACAGGGCCAAATCGAGAGATAAGCTGCTCACCAAATTCATCCCTCAACATATCCATTGTTTCATTGCTGTTTGGCATTTCGTACCGTCCCGATGAAACCACATGTCTATTAAGTTCAACTTAGCCAACTAGGGCAAAAGAAAAAAATTCCTTGTGATTGAGTAACACATGCCCAATCGTTGAGAACGGCGACGAATTGACATTTCATGATCGTCATTAACACTGGTCGCTACGGCTGTAATATTTTCTTTGGTACGCACTCTACGCATGCGAGTCGATAGTTTTATGTCCAACAAAATACATGTGGTGCGAAATTTGAAAATAACAGCACGAATTGTTAACTCAGTAGGTCGATTATGACGACCATAAAATCGTCGTATCAAGTGATGCACATTTGTCACAGAGCACGAATTTTGATAATAAATTTCAACGATTTGCAATCGTTGCTCGTTTGTTAGTCTTTCCATGATGAAATGACACTTTTACACTTTTCACTTTGACAGATGACGTTTGGACGCCATTACCAACCAGTGCTGCCAACTTGAAAAACCTAAATCTTAAAAAATCACCTTATATAAACCAAAATATAAAGTGAATAATATTTTGATTAGTGTTGAAACCAGTAGTACCGGCCTGTTTGCTTGAAACGAATCACCTAAATTATTCCAAAAGTAAACGAACGCCTATTCGTGTTCGTCTTTGGAATTCGAATATTGAAATTGAGCTTTTGTTCAAATTGTTCTGTGAAAACTTTAATAACAATTGACAACAATTTTCAAATGTTTTATAAAAACTCCATTAACAATGCTTTCATTTATATTTATTGAGGAAAAAACAGGCTAGTATTCAGTTTGAAATCCTTTCCATGATGGTCCCTCGCTAATACACAAAATTTATTTTTAATTTCTTCATGACAATTTTATAAGACCCAGTGGTATAGAAGTCATCTAAGCGAAACTTATGTTCACAAACTATCTGTTTTAATAACGTAAACTCCCATGTGCTGTTTTTCAACTTTTTGTATAACATTTGAACTGATTTTGTGGTTATGTAACTGGTCACCAAACAAATATTGTTAATGTGGGAAAGTTATCACAAGTATGTGAAATATTTAGTGCAAATGTTTTACAAAAAAACGATATCAGCTCTCTTGACAACTTGATAAAATATGATTGTGCTACAATTTTCAATTTTGGAAAAGTATTGTAATTTTTTTTTTACAAGGAGGAGGCTGAATATAAGTTTTTTTTATATTAGCTACATGTTGTACAGATTTTGATGACCCAAAATCCAAATCACAATCATATACATTCTACGACTATCTTCTTCCCAGAATATCAACATCTTCTCCAGTATATTAGCCAATATTGCTATTTAAATTATAATTTCATTCCATTTTCATAACATATCAATTTCCTTTAATGAATACAGTTCATTAAACTAAGAAAACATTAACAACGGCAACGACATGACTACATCATCTCATCAACAACATCAATTTTACCAACAAGAGTTTTAGCAATAACAGAACAACAGCGCGCCAAGTACAATACGGAAATTCCATTTCCTATTAGCCCTGCTGGCAATTTTCAACATTTTCCATTTCCGGCTCTTATTTATATTTTGACGTTGTAAACAACCCCCCTGAGTTGTTAATGCTATTCATTGTTGTTCGAGTTGTTGTAGCTTTTTAGAATTGTAGCTCTTGCATATCAGCCATATAAGTACTTGAATAATTTAAGAATATCGCAAACATCAGACCTTCACAAATGAAAAACACGAATTTCAAATTTAACATTTTGGCATCTTCTATATCATTGTTGCTTTCTTGCTCACTGAACGATATCAACGTATCACTTTTCCGCTGTTTTCTTCCAATTTTATCATTAAATTAAAATTTGTGTTGTCATGTCTTGGGGTAAATTTGAGGAAATCCTTTAGGCCTTTAGAATTGTTATACATATATTTTATTAGAAATTCCAAAATTCATAAGTACATCAGACTTCCATTAGAGAAAGCGAATGAATGGTATTGACAGATACATCCCGGACGTTTGAAACTGCGAATTCAGTACAGGCAGCATAGCGATAATGAACAAAAAAAGTTATAACAACCACATCGGTATTAAAAGCAGAAAATGTCATGTCATCATGATCTGTCTTTTGTTAATGGATTCGGCGGAAAAAAATTAACTAAGTCCGGCAGCAAATTAAATGCAGCGACAAGTTAAATTGCGCTTTAATATAAACGTTAGAGCAATAATTAGTGTTGAAAGGTGTATAAAATTTACGATGCGCTCTACAAATGATCAACAATGATAATCAGTTCGGTTTCTGAAACAAACACTTTCAAATTTCAACAGGTAGCTATTTTTATAAAAAAAAAAAACAGAAAATAAATTTTATTCAGGTGAATGGATTCCTTCAATGAACATCCTTCTCCATTGGCATAAAAAAGTCAGAGGACGTAAATGGTGATAAATTTCTACTGAAAATTAGGATAGTCTGAAATCTTCCGCTTAGAAATTGGGGGTACACTGCGCTAAATCGGTACTCTAAAGGTCCGTTCGCATTCGCAGAATTAGGTTAGGTTAGGTCAGTGTGGCAGTCTGAATAGGCAGACTCATTTAGACTACATAGTCCATTGTGATACCACGGAAACTAGAGATATGGCTGTTCCTAGTTTCCCCCGTGGAACCATCCTGAGCGCCCCAAGAAGCTCTTAAGTTGCACAGACCAGATCTCCAAGGTCCCTAAAGAAATGAGAACCCAGTGCTGATCCCCGCCGGTTCGCCAGGGCGAGGCAATTGCATAGAAGTTGTTTCATAGGCTCCTCCTCCTCTTCATCCTTGCAGCTTCTGCAGAAGTCATTAGTCGCAACCTTCAGAATCACAGCATGTCTTCCAATCAGACAGTGTCCCGTCATGACGGATACAGGTAATGAGACGTCGGGTCTCGATAGCAACAGCAGTTTGTGTTAACGCAGAACTAAATTATATTAAATTTAGAGCTATTGATTGATAGATATGAATTCACTAATATATGGGTTAAACTAAGTAATTTATGTATGGAAGTTACTAGAGGCAGCATAGTTTGATCTTTTCTAATGTTCTCAAGTAATATTGGGTTACCCATTTTTCGGTTTCAAAAGTAAAGTTGAATAAAACACACATAAAGCTATGATTTCGATGAAACTTTTTATTTCATTACAATGCCTGGACCTTGCCATTATGTACGAAATACAATGACATTTAAATTACTTCCTCTGGATTAGTTGCAGCAGTGGATCCTCTTGAGGTAGTTTTCGTTCACTTTTTCGCACATTTCGGGCGGTATTTTGACTTGACGAATGTTGATTTTCAAATGCTCCCATCCGCGCGTGAACACGATCTTTCACGTAGTCCCACAAAAAAGGTCTAACGGTGACAAATCGCATGATCTTGATGGCCAATTGACGTCGCCAAATGTGAAATTACGATTTCAGGAAATTTGGAAACCCATGTACTGCATCCAAAATCGGTCATGTTGTGTGAATTGTGGCATCATCCTGTTGAAAACACATATCGTCCATTTCATAATCTTTAAATGTAGTAAAAAAAAAAAACGGTCAGCACACGGTCATAGCGCTTTCAATTGAAATTCGGATTATCCGCCACACTTTCACTAACAGAAGCAATATTTTAGGCAGTGTCTTCATTGCGATGCTGCACAGATGACGCTTGACCATATCTGTAGCGCAATAAGTCAATTAAGGAGGCCACTATCACCCTATAATGCACGAAAAGTACCTACGTTTATATTGCCACTTTTGTAGTAAGTTTTAATTATTTTCACGCGTTCTTCTGTTGTTAAGCAATCCATATTCGTAAATGGTGAATTTTTTACTAAATAAATAACACTTTAGATGACAGGTATTTTAACAGCTCACAGCCTTGCCAGACCGGCAGTTTTGAAATCACTAAATGGATAGCCCTGCATAATGCAGTACACTCTACAACTTATAGACCAGAAAAAAATATTGTATATATTTGACATATCTGCATTGTTTATTTGAAAATTGATCTTACTTTTTGATATGTTCTGAAGTTTTTCAAGATCTGTTTGAGTCACTCTGTTTTTTGAAAATAAGCGCTAAATATTCGATTTTGAGCTTTTTGATTTTTAATTTCCTTTGTGTTTGTTCAAGTTGTATAGATTTACATAAATATAGTCAAATTGATATACAAGTCCCCAAACTAGCCGATGTAAGTGGCAACCTTATAAAACATATGTTTTAAGTTTCAAGGCGCCACGTTGTTTAGTATTTTTATTCGAGCTATCGAAAGTCAACGATCTCAGTGAATTTGTAAACATGGAAAAATTTGGTCACCTCTATGTAATTAAATATTTCCGTTTGAATAGTCTCAATCCAGCCAATATTAAAGCCGAGCTAGATTCTACTCTGAGAAAGTTTGCTCCTCCGTTTGCGACTGTAAAATATTCGGTAGCAGAGTTTAAACGTGGCCGTACGATCTGCCCACGTGAACACTGTAGTGGTCGGTCAATTGAGATGTCCACGCCAGACACGGTTAAGAAAATTCACAAAATGGTATTGGATGATCGTCGGCCGAAAGTGCGTAAACTAGCTGAAATGATAGGCATTTCAAAAAGTGATATATATCGTATATTGGCCGAAGATTAGAAGATGAGAACATGAGATATGTGTAAGATGAGTGCCGCGGTTGCTCTCAATAGAGCAAAAACAGCATCGTGAAGATGTTCAAAAGCTAAATTTTTGCATTGATATTGTTAAGGCGGGGGCGCTAATAAGCAATTATTTGAATTTATGAGAAGTGAAAGACGGGAGTTTATTTCTGTTGTATGAAAACTGGGGGTTTATTTTATTACCTTCAGAGCTACACTTTATGTCGGTTGGATTTCCAAAAGAGAACTGCCTGAAGTAGCAAAGGTAGGATTATTTGTCACAAAATATTAACAATTTCGAACACGACTGCTAGAACAAATATGGTGGCAGAGTAAAACTTTCCCACACAGTAGTGTCAGTAAACTCATGACCACTTGCGATAATAGTTCAGAGAAAATCGATAAAATTCAATTCTAGCATAATCAGATATATAACCATGTCCACCACTTCACATCTGAGACAAACGAACAGTCAAAATAATGGACTGGAATGGGAGAATCATTTCCAAAGCTGACGAAAGCGATTCCATCTGCAAGCAAAGTCATGGCGTCTGTTAATTTGGGATATGTGCATGGGATTCATTTTGATTATCTTCTTTTTTATTATATATTTTTTACTGATTATCTTCAGAAAGGAAAAAACATAAACGGCGAATATTATGCTAATTTATTGCAGCGTTTAGATGATGAAATGATTTAAAGAGCTGCATTTGACGAAAAATAGAGTGTTGTTTTATCAAGGCAATGCTCCAGTTCACACATGCACTATTGGGATGGTCAAACTTAATAAATTAAAGTTCGAATTGCTTCGTCACGTACCTTATTCACTTCATTCGCACCTTATTAGATTTAGCTCCCTCAGACTATTTTCCATTTCCAAACTTGAAAAAATGGCTCTACGGTAAACGATTTGCCAACAATGAAGAGGTGGAGTCTGTGATTGTTGGCTATTTTAAAGAGTTCGACAGTTCTTACTATAAACAGGGTGTATAAGCTATTGAATATCGCTAGAAAAAGGGCACTGAGCTGAAAGGAGATTACATTGAAAAATAAAAAAAAAATTCCAAACTTTTTTGTTAGGTCGTCGAGTTTTGGGACCGCCCTCGAAATATCATAATATAATAAATTCAAGATTTGACGATTTTGGCAAGTGGATATTTATATGGATATTCATGAATTACAGCTGAAAACATGGTTAGCATAACAACAGGAACGTAACAAGACAACACTAGCAAATTTTGTTAAAAAATAATGTGATTTACGTAATAATCGGTTAACTTAAGCAAGTGATCAACTATACAGTTTCGATTGCATAAAGACTCAGTTGCTTCATGGAGACACAAACGCTACAAAATGTATACTTAGAAGTACTTACATATTTATATTCATAGGAAATATGGGGTTAATCAATTAAGTCTTACCTGTAAAGAGAGTACAAAAGATAAGATTAGAAAACGTATATTATTGAATGATTTAAAACTATTTAAATTGATTAAAAATAGTAGTCGAAAAATATGTAAGTTAATATATGTAAAAAAATGTACACAATAAAAAAATACCTGACATCTCATAAATGAGGTATGGGAGAGCTTCTCACATTCAGTGAGCTTATACGCATTCTATTTGTAGATTCCCTCTACGGGACCTACAGCTTAACGAGGATTCCGAACGGCACAGTTTGAAAAGCATTTGCTGGTATTGTCGGTTACTCGACTACTCGAAGTGTTCATCAGACACATTGAGGTGACCGCCACTCAAATAATAGTAGGTGGCTGTATCCGGTATTGTTGCCGGGATCATACGAAAGGTAATCGCGTTTCCTAAACGTCACACCACGGTACATATGTGGAAATATATATGTATTTTGTGGCAAATAGTATTTTGTATATATTTCCATATTTGTAGCAGGCCTATACTTATATAGGGTGGCGCATAAGTAACGCTAAAATTTGATCAGTGAATATATTTTTTGTTTGTCTTTTTTTTCGTCCCTTTACAGATATAACTAAATAATACTTGGTAAATTTATGATGGAAAGGTTCAGCACAGAACAAAGAACCAAAGTTTTTCAATTTTACTTTGAAAGTCAGCATTCGGTTATTCAGATCATACCGAAATTTCTTTCATGTTCGAAATGCTTCTAGCGCTCCAATAATTTACCAATTGGTTCATCGTTTTGGGCAACAAGGGGCTGTCTGTGATCTTCCGCTTGCTGGAAGCAAGTATTGAGGAAAACCCCGAAACTTCCACCAGGCGACGTTCTCAGCAGTTACAGATGCCTAGGCGGTCTTTGGAAAGAATTACATATAAATAAATAATATAAATTTACATATATTACATATTTCCCCACATAAGACGTAATTGGTTCACGAGTTAAAACCAAATGATGCACAAGAACGCATTCAATATAGTCGCTGTTAACGTTACTTATGCGCCACCCTTTATAATACTTTGACAACGGTTCCATTTGTTATTGGGAAAGAACGAGTCTCTGTATAGAGCGAGGCTATCTTGAATTAACAATTTTATAGGAGGGCGCCCGTTTGAATGCCGCTACATAGAATATTATTTTTAGTTTACAGGAATAAATCCTGAAACGCCTTTTGACCCATTTCTCCCACTTTTATTACACTATTCAAAAAATCATACCACACGATTTAAGAATGCCTTTACAAAGATTTTCAGCAGTTGGTTAAATAGCCAAAAAGCCTTCACAATTTCCAAATCAATGGAAATTATGTGTGTGGTCATTCGAAACATGGCTATGGCCCATATACAGGGTGTCCGACGGGAAGGTATACTACTATGTTTGTCTACAATTTTAGATTAACTGAAAGAGAATGGATCTTATATTGATAAATGTTTTATGTTTCGAAGCGCATGTAGTTAATTCACAAAAATTACTGACTAAACATGATTCCTATTACTAAATAAACATGTACGAGGTCCCAAAACAAAGAAGACACAAAAAGGTTGGGAAAAATTTTCCTTACTTTTCAAATTTAAAAAATTCATTAATTTTGACCATGATGAATGAACTGGAGCATTACCTTTATGAAACAAAGCTTTCTTCTTCGCCAAATGCTGCCTTTTTCCATAATTTCAACACCTAAATGTTGCAATAAATTCACATAATATTCGCTTTTGGTGGCTTTTCTTTTCTGAAGATAATCACTCAAAATAATCCCATCCGTATTCCAAAAAACAGACGCCATGACCTTGCATACAGATGGAACCGTTTTCGCCTTCTTTTTACACAATTTTCCCTTTCCAGCCCACTGCTTTGACTGTTTCTTTGTCTCCGCTATGAAGTGGCGGGCCCATGTCTCATCCATGATTACAAATCGGCGCAAAAATTGAGCTTTATTGCGGTAAAACATCGACAAACACTCTACTGAAGCATCTTCACGACTCTGTTTTTGCTCTATTGAAAGCAAGCGCGGCGCCCAATTTGTGCGCAGTTTTCTCATTGTCAAATCTTCGGTCAATATACGATGTATAACACTTTTTAGCTAACTAACTGTTGTTTTAATAAACTCACGGACGCACCTTCAGTCGACGATCATCAAATATCATTTTGTGGATTGTCCGGCGTCGACATCTTAATTGGTCGACCACTACGGTGTTCGCCTTGGCAGCTCGTACGGCCTCATTTGAACCCAATTATTTTACTGTCGTAAATGAAGTAGCAAACTGCCCCAGAGTAGAATCCAGGTCGCCTTTAATATTGATTGGATTCAGGCGATTCAAATAGAAGTATTGAATTACATAACGGTGACCAAATTTTTCTATGTTTACAACTCACTGAGATCGTTTAATTTGAATGGCTCAGAGAAAAATATTAAACAACGTGGCGCTTTGCAACTTAAAACATATGTTTTTAAAGTTGCCACCTTTTACCAAAAAAAAAAAATTATTTTTTAAATTACTGGCACCATCTGTACGTCAAGTCGGCTAGTTTTAGAACCGCGCTCGTATATTATATTTCTTGGACATGCATTTCGTTTACCGCCTTGGAAATGAATCAAAGTTTATTGAAAATTAATTAAACAGTTTTTTTTTTGGAACTTTATGACCTACTCAAAACTGATTCTTCTTTACCATCTTGTGCATGGGATCGCAAACATAACGAACTTTTCAGTCGTTCCTATATTAACAACTGTTACAAGTTTTCTTTTTGAAATTTGTATGACGGTTTTCATATTAATAAATTCAATATCCATAATTTTATACAGGTATATTAGGCAGACATCTCAAACTACGAAAATTGTAGTTTTGTAGTTTGAGATTTCTGCTTAATATCTCATATAAATTCGAAAACTACAAAAATTGTGGTTTTGTAGTTTGAGATTTCTGCCTAATATCTCATATAAATTCTCAAACTACAAAAATTGTAGTTTTCGATTTCTACCAAATATCTCATCTAAATTCTCAAACTACAAAAATTGTAGTTTTGTAGT
>JAHXMU010000675.1:138416-150541 GCA_019455685.1 Philornis downsi
TGTGAGCTTTTAAGCTAGCATAGAGATCAAATATGTTGATAACCTGGAGCCAAATAATTACGTTTTTACACCGCAATGATGGGAGGAAATAATGTATTGAATCTTCTTATTTCGAATATTCTGAACATTTCTATTTTTATTTAAAGGGTGTCCCAACAAGAACATAAGATTTAAATTTGGCGCCATTCGAAATGTCATTGTTTGACATTTGAACAATTGTTATTGTTTTCTACTAGAAGGTACGAGGTTAGTAAAAATGGAGCGCTACACGAATGAACAACGCGTCCTCATTGTGAAATTGTTTTACCAAAATGGTGAAAGTTTTGCGGCTACAGTTCGCAAATTGCGATTAATTTGGTGTCACAATAATGCTCCAAAAGAGTCAACTGTAAAGAGATTAATGGATAAATTTGGCAAAACTGGGTCTGTTAGTGATGTAAAGACAACAACGCGCCTTCGACCAGGTGGATCGACCGAAAATGTCGCAGCTGTACGTGATGATGTCGCTCAAACTTCATCCACCTCAATTCGACACCGAGCTCAGCAAATTGGTGTCTTCAAATCCACTATGCAGCGAATTTTGACGAAAGATTTGAATCTTCATGCATACAAAGTTCAATTGACTCAGGAACTGAAGCCAGCTGACCATGGACAGCGAAGGGAGTTCATTAATTCGGTATTGAAGAGACAACATGAAAATGCAGATTTTGCCGATAAAATCATTTTCAATGACGAGGCCCATTTCCATCTTGATGGTTGCGTCAATAAGCAGAATTGTCGCATTTGCGGTGAGGAAAATCCTCGAGTGATTCACGAGAAGCAAATGCATCCTCAACGTGTCACTGTGTGGTGTGGAATTTGAGCTGGAGGAATCATTGAACCTTTTTTTATGAAACTGAGGCATATCAAGCGCAAACAGTCAATGGTGTTCGGTATCGTGAAATGATAACCAGTTTTTTCGTGCATAGAATTGAAGATATGAATGTGGAGGGCATTTGGTTTCAACAAGAGAGCGCCACATGTCATACAACCAGAGAAACAATTCAATGGCTGCATCAGTCATTCAAATCTTGCGTTCTTGTTGGGACACCCTTTATTATCTTTTTCAAGTCTATTAAGGGCGGCTAACGGGTCCTGTACTATATTTTTGTCCACCCAGTTTTAAATTTATTCTAATAAGTGTAAAATAATACTGTGGGATTTTGTCCTCACCCGCCTTTGCGATTTAAACAAACAGATGGCATTTCAAAACATTTAAAAATCGTCTACAGATGTTTCACTCTGTAATATGATGGCTATTTACATAATTAATAGTTGATAAATTGGCATTTGGGTATTCGGTTAGACCATAAACCTACTTGGGGGCTATAAAAACACATGAACACATATGTGAAATATGTCATTGTGTATTTGTTTATTTAATTATTAATTATGTTAATGTTTTCAGTTTAATGTTATTAATTCTATGTATTGCATCAAACATCCACACGCACACACACAGCACACTCACATCAATACACACGTTCGCGCGTTAACAAAGTGCGTTACGGAAATTATCGATGATGTCCTTGTAGCTCTAGGGAATTTTTAAAACGGAAATGTCCGCTCATTTATAATATTCGATTAAAAATTTAATAGAAAATTTAATTAAAAACGAATATATTTCCATATGTGTGTCTGTGCGTGTGTACGAGTGCACATGTTTTCGGTTAGTTAGTATGCTAAACTTGCATTATTACCAAAAAAAACAAAAAAACAAAAAAACAAAAAATGTGTTAACATGAAAAGTTAATGAGTTTAGCATGGCCCATATAAAATTTCAATTATTGTCAAGGAACGAAAAAACTAATTGCGAATGAAAATGAGTCAGTGTACGGTTAGCATTATGTTGTGTTAAACATGGATTATAATTAATAAATATTTACAATTGAATAAATAATAAGGTCGTATTAGTTGACATTTTTAATTAGCTATTAAATAGTGTTTTCTATTGCCTCTCTGCAAATCAAGAAAAAAAGTTTTTAGATACTTTAAGTATGGAGATTTTTGCATTAATTCCAATTGTACTGCACTCTTCATGGTACTTTACCATCCTTTAAATAATACCATCCCTAAGGTGAATTTCACTCAATTTATGTATGGGTGAATATGAATATTATGCATGGACATAGTATTCATTCACTATGCTAGGACATAAGAAAATAGGATTAAGAATACCGTTATGTTTAAATATAAGCAGACAAAATTCAGAAATAAAATCAATTATTAAGCATACTTTAGCCGATACAATTGGCTTGGCTTTTAATTCATATAAAGGGTGTCCCAACAAGAGCGCAAGAATTAAATGACTGATGCAGCAATTGAATTGTTCTCCGGCTGTATGAAATGTGGCGTTGTCTTGTTGAAATCAAATGCCCTTCACATTCATTTCTTCAATTCTAGCACGAAAAAACTGGTTATCATTTCCCGATACCCAACACCATTGACTGTTTGCGCTTGACATGCCTCATGTTCATAAAAAAAAAGGTTCAATGATTCCTTCAGACCAAAATCCACACCACACAGTGACACGTTGAGGATGCATTTGTTTCTCGTGAATCACTCGAAGATTTTCCCCACCCCAAATGCGACAATTCTGCCTATTGAGAAAGCATGAAAATGAGAAAGAAGGAAATGAGCCTCGTCACTGAAGATGGTTTTACCCGCAAAATCACTATTTTCGTGTTGTCTCTCCAATACCCAATTAACGAACTCCCTTCGCTGTCCATGGTCAGCTGGCTTCAGTTCCTGAGTCAATTGAACTTTGTATGCATGAAGATGCAAATCTTTTGTCAAAATTCGCTGCATAGTAGATTTGGAGACACCAATTTGTTGAGCTCTTTGTCGAATTGAGGTGGATGGAGTTTGAGCGACATCATCACGTACAGCTGCGACATTTTCGCTCAATCGACCTGGTCGAAGGAGCGTTGTTGTCTTTACAGATCTAACAGACCCGGTTTTGGCAAATTTATCCATTAATCTCTTTACAGTTGACTCTTTCGGAGCATTAATGTGACCCGAAATTAATTGCAATTTGCGAACTGTAGCCGCAAAACTTTCACCATTTTGGTAAAACAATTTCACAATGAGAGTGCGTTGTTCATTTGTGTAGCGCTCCATTTTTACTACCCACGTACCTTTTATTACCAAACAAGAACAATTGTTCAAATGACAACCAATGACACTTCGAATGGCGACAAATTTAAATCTTGCGTTATTGTTGGGACACCCTTTATCAGCTCGCTAGACGAAGGTGATTTTTTTAGTTATCAGTGGCTTTGAACTGAAGGATCCGGTAAAAACAAAGTAGGCAGGCCCTACATATTTTAAACAAAAAATACTTTTGCGCTGCACCCATCACACAATCATCGATATACGGAGCATCCACATTTCGACACTGTGTTTCTTTTATAAACTAATTTTTATTTTTGCTTAACTTAACTTGGCAAACTTCTCGATTAACAAACACACAGAAAAAAAGCATCTGCTCAGTTCAACAATGTTATTACTTTCGCATATCTCATACAGTTTTCAAGATAATAAACATCTTAAAAAGTCCCATTAAAATGTTCGGCAATAGTAAATCTGATTAGAATACGACACTATCATGCATATGATCGTGAGTTTTTATGACGAATACGAGATGTGTTCAGAAAATAAGGTTAATTTCGCGCGCTACGTACATTCGACTTTCGATTATTATTTTTTTTATGTTGCCATCCACGTCTCGAAGGCATATTGACGGGTTTATCCATATAGCATGCAGCAGTGTTTTGCGTGTTCGGCGATTTTCTGCTATCGAAAAAAATGGATCAAAGAAGTTGCATCAAATTTTGTGTATAGAATGAAATTAAACAAAACATTTGAAATGTTGACAGTGGCTTACGGTGAGCACTCTGAGTAAAAAAAATGTTTACAAGTGGTACAAGCTTTTTACAGAAAGTCGAGAAGATGTGAATGACGATGCTCGCTCTGGACGCCGCAGCACATCAACAACCGATGAAAATGTTGAGAAAATGAAGAAAAATTTTATGGAGAATCGTCATATCACAATTAGAGAAGTTGCTGAGAATGTCGGCATATCGTTTGGCTCATGCCATGCAATCTTTTCGGAAATTTTGGACATCAAGCGTGTTGCAGCGAAGTTCGTTCCAAAATTGCTGAATTTTGACCAAAAACAACGTCGCATCGCAATGAGCATCGCTCAGGAATTGTTGAATGACGTCAACGTCATTAATTGCTCAAAAACACCTAAAATGTTGACAGTGGCATACGGTGAGACTACTCTGAGTCAAAAAAAAAAAAATGTTTACAAGTGGTACAAGCTTTTCACAGAAGGTCGAGAAGATGTGAATGACGACTCTCGCTCTGGACGCCCCAGCACAATTTGTAGAGAATTGGACCTCCTAGAGAGAGCCTGATTTATTAGAAAATCTCTCAAATTCAATGAAAAAAACGGATTTTTGATGTTGGAAGAGCCTGGGGGAATTCAATTAATTATTAATTTAAAATTTTTTAAAGATATCAAAACAAATTGTGTATAATTTTAAGCGTTAAGATAAAATATGTCTTATCGTTTAGATACGGCTGCAAACTCCATTTTTTGCTAATTTGTTAAAAAAAAAAAAAGTAAAAAATATTAAATATGTTATTATAAAATCAGTTAAAACTTTTGACAAGTCTTTTTTAAAATGTAATTGTGTAGTTTTTATTTTAATAGGTCGATTTTTTCCATTCATTTTCTTTATTGAATCTTTCTTTTGAAATTTACAATAAGTATTCAAATCTTAATCCTATCTTAACCTAAAGTATCCTGCCATTGCGGGATCTTATTTTTGGTGAACAGAATTTTGTATCATCGGACCAAGTCTAGCGTGTCCCTTCTTCTTAGCAGGATATGAAATGTAGAAAGTTTTGAGCGAGTGGGTTTGAGTGGGAGGACAACTTCGATATATATGACCGGCTTAATTTTCTTATTTCCTTGGAAATATAAGGAATGTTTAAATCCTTGTGTATGTTATTATTCCTAATATACCATGGGGCACCACAAATTTGGCGCAGCATTCTTGATTGTCTTCTCCGTAGCTTATTTATGTTAGAAGCCGATGCCGTTCCTCAGAACTGGATGCCGTATGTCCATATCGGCTTCAATATGGTTTTGTAGATGGTGATTTTTTTTCTATGTGAAATGTCGTAGAACATATTTTAAAAAACAACATGTGTCTTATCATTTCGATAAGCACTGTAGTTTCCAAATTTGTATTTGGAAGATCTTCAAGAACCAATATTTTACATCCTCCATTCGTGCCAGCTCTAATAATGCAGTGGTCTTTTCAATTTCGTATACGATTATGGAATTCAATAATTCCATATGAATACAAAGATGCTTCAGATTTAAGAAGTCCTTAATATCTTGCTTGTAGAATTATTATACTTTACTATAAATTGTTGATGCTACACATTTTATATCCCATCTCTCTCTATATATTCGTTGTTAAGACTGTCATTACTATTATTATAATAATCATTATTAAAACTTTTTAAGAGCTGAATTGTAAAATTTCAAACTTGTGTCGCAAAATGTTGGTCTGCGTAATCAATTTGGCCGTATGCGGCTTTGAATTACTATATGGAAATAAATAAATAAAAGAAAATAAGACGTATTTTCTTTTTGCTGGTGTCCATCTTCGACGCGGCACTAGTTTAACATTCTAACGCCATCTAGCCTAATCCGATCGTACTTATACAATGCAAATACAGGTTACCGTAGCCATTTATGGGGAAAAAAATAATAGATTTTTTTACTATACTTCTTCCGTAAAATTTCAAGCATTTGTCGCAAAATGTTGTTCTGCTTAGTCAATGTGGCCGTATGCGGCTTTGGATTGCGATACGAAAATTAATAATAAGGGTGTCCCAACAAGAACGCAATATTAAAATTTTAAATCTAAAATTTCGCTGTCCATGGCCAGCTGGCTTCAGTTTCTGATATAAAAAAAGTGTCAAGCTGAAAGTATTCGGATTTTATTTAAGTAATGCATCCAAAATAATTTAAGCCCTTTTTTTAATTTATTGTATCAAGCAAACTTCATACATATTACGCTTCAGCGCCTCATGCCATTATAGCGACTAGTTGGCATAATAATTATATCAAAATTGTTTGTAAAATAACCATAGTTCTAATACAAAATATAAATGCATTTATGAAAATTCCAATTTCCTGACATGTACTTTAATATTAGCTCAAAATTCATACCAGAAGCTCTACGACATTTTGCAATAAATACTTTTTCATTGATGATTTAAATAATGAAAGTATTTCTAGTGATTTGAATTGCTGTGGTAAAATATTGTACTGACTACTATCAGAATGTTCTATTGGCTGTTTTGTTATTTCAGATCGACATATAGCTAATCTCAAATTGTCATTATTTCTCGTATTGATTTTCGGAAGAATTTATCATGTGATGGCTAATACTATGCAAGCATTTGAAAACATATAATAGCGAATATAATTTATAACAACCATATACTTTTTCACTACTTTTCATTGATTTTTGAAATTTGCTACAACTTATTAGCCGGCAAACAAAATTGCGTTTATGTCGGTGGGCTAAGTTCAAGCTAGTAACTTCCTCCATAGCTGGTTTATATCCAAAGAATATTCTTAAAAAAGTGTATGTGTGTTCTAGATTTCGCATTTCACCTTTTGCGAATAGTATAATATTCCAACCGAAAAATATAAAATTAAACCATCAATTACATTGTACATCATTGAATTGATCGGCTTAACAAATGTTTGTGTTTTGCTTCACTTTCTCTGTTGGTCACCGCGGTGGTCTTTCTATAAAACCTGCGCATTATAGTTAAGCTGTTGCCAATAAAGCAACCCCCATAACCCAAATAATTACCAAATTATGTAATTCCATTTCACAACGCACTACTGAAACAAACAAGCACGTACACAATATCGAGCTACAACTTGTACATATTTAACAATGGCAAAAACAAAATTCCACCACCGCATATTCCGTAAACTATCAGAGTTGCCAGAAGACAAAAGAAAAATTGCAAAAATTTTAAAAATAAATTGTAAATTATATTTTTGCCACAACTTGCTTTTACTAAATAATTGGTCATAATGATGTGAATAATTATCAAGTGCTAATTGCAGAAATACAGGGTGGCGCAATAGAACGTGCATATTTAAAAAATAGATTAAAAAATAAATAAAAAAAGGTATGATAAACATAAATTTAAGACATTGTAGAAAAATAAATGGAGTTTATTTTTTAAAAATAACATAATCTAAATGGTAACCCCCCCCCCCCCCTCTACGACGGCACTCCTCTAACCGCAAACGAAAATTATTGAAAACTTTTTCAGTAATACTGGTGTAATGGCTGCCATTTCACCACGGATATTCTCCTTGAGCTGAACGATGTTTCTTGAATTATTACTGTAGACTTTACATTTGAGGTATCCCCACAAAAAAAAATCAAGAGGCGTCAAGTCTGGACTACGTGGGGGCCATGGGATATCACCTCTTTTCGAAATCAGTCTGCCAGGGAACATCTGCTTCACCACCGCCATGGAGTCATTTGATGTGTGACAGGTAGCTCCATCTTGTAGGAACCAAGTTCTGGAATTCACTATTCTTGAACTTTCAATTTCTGGAACCAAAAATCCGTCCAACATCTCAACATAGCGTTCCGTATTAACCGTGACGTTTTGGCCCCGCGCATTTTCGAAGAAAAAAGGACCAATTATTCCTCTGCCAGAGATTGCTGCCCATACTGTCACTTTAGGACTATGCAATGGTTTCTGGTGTTTGATTTTGGGATTTTCACTGTTCCAGTAACGACGATTTTGACGGTTTACGAACCCATTCATAAGGAAATGAGCCTCGTCAGAGAAAAGAATATTGTCTAAATTGGAAAATCGATTCCGCATTTCATTAGTCAGACTCTTTCAATTCTTGTGTTAATTGCAGCTTATATGGATGCAGTTTAAGATCCAATGTTAAAATTCGTTGCAAACTTCGTCGTGATAATTGTAAGACAGACGATCTCTTGCGAGTCGACATTTGTGGATTTCCTCGTGCTGTCTCCATAACTCTCTCAACATTGTTTTCGGTCCTAGATGTTCTTAGGCGACCATTTGCTTGTGGTTTAAATGTTGAACCGGTCTCTTCAAAACGCTATACCCATATTTTAATTAAATTAGCACTCGGAGCTTCACTAATTCGCCGTAGTCCATATTCAGCACAATATAGTCGCCTAATAGCAATATGTGAACGAGAGTTCTCGTAAAATGCGCGACGCTTCCCGTCGAAATGATTAATAGCAACTAAAACTCCATGAGCCCGCCAACCCAACGACGTAGGCGAGATATTGAATATTTTTCCAATGAAAACGAGATTTCACTAGAACCAATAAAAATTTCAAAAAGAAGGAAAGAATCTTCGTTGCTCAAAGAATTTTTAGTGGATTCAACGGTGGGTAAAAGTACATTTGTTCATTTGCCTGAAAAGTCAACTGCATTTGAATACTGGAAAACTAACATACACTATCCGGTAATCTACAATATAGCAGTAAATTTGAAGCACAGATTCAAAAGTCTTCCATTAGCTAAATCAGTGAGTTACTTTGGAAGGCTTGATTTGGAAGTAGCTTCTGAATTCATTGAAAATTAGATGATTTAAAACAAAGCATTCGGACGATGATTCTGAGAGTGCTCGCCACAAGAACCAAGCAGTAATGAATAACAATATTACACATGAGTCAGCATGGAGGTCATTTCAGTTCATTTATTTTTAAAAACCACTAATAAACCTAAATTATGTTGAAAATTCACAAAAAAAAAAAAAAGTTATATGAATTAAAGAACAAAAAACTTTTTTCGAGTTTGTAAATGTAGCAACATTCATTAGCCACCTTGTGCAAGGCAGCACCACGCCACAGTAAGATGAGCAATGGAAAATTCTTGAAATTCCTGCACCAATCATTAAGATTTTTTACAGTGTATTTCTATATATTGGCAGAAAATGACATCTACTCACATACCAAAAATAATGTGGTCCCATCTCAGAAACTTTTGATGCAGAAAAGCGGTACAAGATATAGTGAAAATGGATCCATTATTTTTTAATAGATGATTTAAGTAATCTGTACCTCGCGTTGCATAAGTGCGATCGGGTTCCGATAGATGGAGTTGGCAACATAAGATTTCATGCTCAAAAACATACTCAGTCAATTTTGTGATTCCTTGGCTCAGGATTGTTTGAACGCGCGTCAAAGGTCCACATTAGACAATTAGACATTAAAGACAAAATACGTCTTATTTTACAGTTTTTCGTCGATAAAGGCAAAAACGCAACTCAGCCAGCTGAAATCGTGAATAGTGTTTCTAATCCTAATACTGCAGCAGCCAATCATGCGCAATTTTGATGTAGTCTACTTCGTTCCGGTATTTTCGATGTCAAAGGTGCACTACGCTCTGGAAAGCCAATTGCCGAAATTGTCGATAGAGTAAAGAAAAACGTTAAGCCCAATCGCAATATAAGGAGATAATTTTTGTATAAACTTTCAGTTGAAACAACTTGACAAAAAAAGGATGAATGGTGATAAAAAGTGAACGAGCTTGGCCACGTTAAGCTGAAGAACCACTTTTTCGTGCCACTTCGCATATTGTGAGCGTTTCTCGCGCTGAGCTCGGCTCAATCGCATTAATTGAAATCAATAACGATCCCTTAGTGATGGGTTTGCTTGGTTTCAACAGCTCGTAATAAATAACACCGACCTGGTTCCACCAAATACAGAGCATAACCTCCGCAGCGTGAATATTCGACCAAGGCGAGGACGTAGAAACATGACCGGGCAGCCTTTCTTTTATTTGGATTACTGTAATGAATCCATTTTTTATCGCTCGTTACAATACGATGAAGAAAACCCTTCCTTTTTTGTCGCTGAAACAGTGGTTCACAGGCGAAAAAACGACGTTCAACGTTCCTTGGCTCCAACTCATAAGGAACTCAAGCTCCTTGCTTTTGAATCATTGCCAACGCATTCAATTGTTTGAAAATGGCTTGGCGGGGACTCCTAATATTGAAGCAAGCCCTACCTACGTTTGACACTGATCTCCACCAATCAATGCCGTCAATGCAGTGTCATCAGAGGTTTTCCGTCTTCCTTCACGCGAACGGACGTCAACATCAAAATCACAGTCTTTAAAGTGACGGAATCAATCTTGACACATTGTTTCACTTAAAACAGCATCTGCGTAAACATTTTGAAGCTCTCGATGAGTTTCAGGCACCGTTTTCTTCGATTAAAAGAAGAAAATCAATACTTCCCGCGTATGACGATTATTTGGCACAAAATCATACATATTCACACAACCAAAAGAATATGACGTCAAAAGAAAATCACTATATTGTCGAGGCGGTATGTTTAACATACATATGACTAAGCTGGGCTTATGATGTTTAGGTTATGCCAGAATCGACTAGGACCTACAGCAAGGCGCCATCTATCGGCAAACAGTAGGAACTTAGTTGAGCATGTAATATTATAAACAATTTTAAACTTTACAGGTTTCCCGATCTTAGTATACAAGCTCGATTATCGTGCTTTTAATCCCGATATCCGTTTGACGCCTGCAATTTATATACAATTGACTGCAGATAATAAAGGAATAACTCACAATAGGATTCTCAGATCCTGAATTATAGTATAGGTGGGACAGTTTCTATTGCATAAATATTACATGCATTGCCTTTTGTTGCTTTAATACCTCAACAACAAAATAGTTGCCAAGTGTATGCGGCAGGTTGGCTTAATACCATTTCCCTGATCTTTCGCCTTACCGCCTCCCATCCTTTCATCTCTTTGGCTCAGTGTCACCATAGAGAATAAACACACGTTTTATTTTGGTGTGATTTTAATATTTGATGCACGTTTTTGGGGAACTTGGTTTAATTGTGATTTTAACCATGATTTACCTCTAAAATAGTGACAACAACAACAATTCTAGGAGATAAAATGAACAACAACAACACATCTTAAAAGCATTTTAACAAGAATTAAGAGATTTTTTTTCATTTGCAGTTTGGGGATTGGATCGAAAGAGATTACAGATGTACTTATGTATCTGTATAAAGTCAGTATATGTAAACACGTATGTTACATGTGTATGTTACAGGATAAACAACAATTCGCAATTACAACATGGATATATTACGCGACAAATAGGCTGCTTAATTTTGTTTACAATTCCCGTTGAAATTCTAAAAACCCTAACATATTTGATGACAAATCGTTGTCATAAAATACTGTACATGAACACAGATAATTCATATTTCTGTTTAGTTAACTTTTGTCCTGACATCTAATTAGGAAATTCTTTGGAAAAGAAAATCATCCGTTCTAAGCTAAGATAATAATATGAATAGCAATTTTATTCAATTAACTTTTGTTCTTCTATTTAATTAAGAAATTCGTTGAAAAACAAAATCATTCGTTTTAAACTCATATACGGATAAAAGTTCTTATTTCTGTTTAATTAAATTTTTTTCTTACATTTAATTAAGAAAAAAAACTTATTCTCTAAACTTAGGTAATACTATGAATAACAGTTTACATTTCTATTCAATTAACTTTTGTCCATTCATTTAATTAATAAGAAATTCGTTAAAACATAAAATCATCCATCTTAAATTCAGGTAAAAAGTTATAATTCTATTTAATTAATTTTTGTTCTTCCATTTAATTAAGAAATTGGCTGAGAAACAAAATCATCCCTTCTAACTTCAGGTAATAATATGTATAAAAGTTAATTTCGCTGTTCAATTAACTATTGTTCTCACATTTAATTAAGAAACTCGTTGAAAAACAAAATTATCCGTCTTAAATTCTTATAATAATATGGATGGATGTTCGTATTTCTGTTTAATTAACTTTTGTTCTCACATTTGATTAAGAAATGCGTTGGAAAATAAAATCATGCCTTTTAAACTCAGGTAATAATATGGATAAAAATTCATATTTCTGTTTAATTAACTTTTGTCCTTACATTTAACTAAGATA
>JAHXMU010000675.1:160887-193901 GCA_019455685.1 Philornis downsi
CATTAAACAGCAACCAGTGAACCCTAAGGAAAGTTATAAACATTTGTATTATATAGCTCATAGCTCCTTTTGTACAACAAAGACACTCGAAGCAATAATGATTACACTGAAAAATATACAACATATTTAGAGGGAAAAATTGTTATTGTTTCAGTTTATTTGTTTCCTTTGTTCCAGTATTTAACAATTTTTTAATTACTTTCCACGATTTTGTTGCAAATTTGTTGCATTAAAAAGATTGTTGCTTGATTTTGCAGAAATTAAAACCACAACATAACTATTTACAACATCGACATCAAAATAACAACAATTATTTTTCTTTATTACTACTGATTACTGGGCTGCAATAAAATTTCATTGTTGTCTGGGTGAAAATTGTTGTTGATTCCGAAATATATAATGATGATGTTGATGCAACACCACAGCTCTGCTGGCAGCGTATCTCTTAATTACATTGCCCAACAGTGGTCACTGGGGAATGCGATGAAATGAAAACAAATGCTAATAGTTGATAAATAATACTTATTACTTTCACAAATTTTATACATATTATAAATCCCACAAAAATGAAAATTTGTATAATTTTGAAAAACCCGATAATACAGGGTGGGCCAAATAAGACCTACTAATGTTAAGCACAAATAAATTTTTTATTTTTTGACATATTTATTGTTATCTTTTTGTAGGTTATAATTGAATTGTTGGAAATTTATTATGGAACCCTGCAGTACAACACAACGCGTTAAAATTATCGTGTTTTTCTACTCTTGTTAACGATCAATTGTTTTAACGTAGCGTAAATATCGGCAACATTTTAATTCCATATCAGCTCCCACAGCCTTCATGATTAGAAGTTTGGTCGGTCGTTTTAGGAACTGGGTTCAGTGGTCGACCGTCCTGGACGAGGGGCCCATCGAAATATTCGCACTGAAGACAACGTGGAAACTGGGCGGCAGAGTGTTGCAAATGATCCATCTGTCTCAACTCGCCGTCGTTTCAGCCAATTGGACATTTCCAGAATGATATTGCATAGAATTTTAAAGTTGGATCTTAAGATGTACCCATACAAAATTTAAATTGTGCAAGCACTGCTACGGCAAGACCACCAGCAACGGCTACAATACGCTATTCGTAGGTCGTAGGGTCTTATTTGACCCACCCTGTATTAGTAACAATTTTGGTAACACTGAGTAAAAACAAAATATGAGATACCGCTCATACGTATCACCAATATGGACGACATAACAAACACAAAGTTCTCTGTTAAATTTATGCGAAATCGGGCTACATTCAAATGCGATAAAAATATGGACACTTAGAGTATAATGCAAAAATATCCATTTAGTGGTTTCAAAACCACCAGTCTGGCAAGACTGTCAACTGTTAAATACCTGCCATCTGAAGTGTTTTTTATTTAGTGAAAGATTTACCATTTACGAATGTTAATCGTTTAATGGCCGAAGAACGCTTAAAAATAGTTAAACTTTCTACAAAAGTGGTGGATCAAACGTGGGGATTTTTCGTGCATTATGGGATGATGATGATCGTCTTAATCGACCTATTGTGCAAGGCATTTTCACGATTATAAAGAAATTTGAAGAGACTGAAAGCATTACAGATGTGGTCAAGCCTGCCCATCAACGCAATGAACGCACTGTCGAAAATATCGCTTCTGTTAGTGAAAGTGTAGCGGACAATTCGAATTTCAATTCAGAGTGATGTGGCCGTATGATAATCGACTTCTTTTTTGACCAGCAATTGAAGATTATGAACCGGACGATATGTGGTTTCAAGAAAACGGTGCCACGAGAAGTTTCCAGAAAGCGTAATTTCACATTTTGTGATTTGACGCCGTTAGACTTTTTTTTGTGGAGCTACGTCAAAGACCGCGTTTACGCAGATAATCCCCAAACATTGGAGCATTTAAAAACCAACATTCGTAAAGTTATCGCCGAATACCGCCCGAAATACACGAAAAAGAAGTCGAAAACTTCAAAAGGAGTCACAGCTGCAATCAATTCAGAGGCATTAATTTAAATGTCAATATATTTCGTACATAATAGTAAGGTCCAAGAATTGCAATGAGACAAAATTATCATCGAAATCCCAGCTTTATGTGTGTGTTTTATTTAACCATACTTTTTTAAATCGAAAAATTGATATCCCAGTATATTCAGGACGTTTAACTTTGCAATCTGTAATAGTTCAATGTGATTGTGATTCCTGATCCACTTAATATGTAAATTTTCACAATGATAATTTTAAAAATTTCGAAAATTTTGAAAATTTTTAAAAATCTTAAAAATTTTGAAAATATTAAAAATTTTAAAAAGTTTGAAAATTTAAAAGATTAAAGTTTTTAAAATTAAAATTTTTAAAAGTTTGAAAATTTTAAAAATTAAAGTTTTTAAAATTAAAATTTTTAAAATTAAAATTCTTAAAATTTTGTATAATTTTAGTAATCCTTGTCAGTTTAGTTGTTTCGATTAGTTCCGAATTTGTCGATAACTTCGATAATTCTTGAAAAATTTGACAAATATGGAAACTTTGAACATTTTGATTATTTCAACAACTTTCAAAATTATAATTCGATTCATAATTCCACGGTTCCAAGATCGATCTTTTAGGAATTTTTTATTATTGTTCGTAGAATTTTTACATATATACACTTGTGAAATTGATTATTTTGACAACTGGCTGGCCGGAGGTCTATATTCGTATTTACCAAAATACAGGATGGCGCAATAGAACGTGCATATTTAAAAAATAGATTAAAAAATAAATACAAAAGGTATGGTTAAAATAAATCTACGGCATTGTAGAGTAATAAATGTAGTTTATTTTTTAAAAATAACATCATCTAAATGGTGACCCTCTCTACGACGGCACTCCTCTAACCGCAAACGAAAATTATTGAAAACTTTCTTCAGTAGTACTGGTGTAATGGCTGTCATTTCACCACGGATATTCTCCTTGAGCTGAACAATGTTCCTTGGACTTTGTGTTTGAGATATCCCCACAAAAAAAAGTCAAGAGGCGTCAGGTCAGGACTACGTGGGGGCCATGGGATATTACCTCTTTTCGAAATCAGTCTGCCAGGGAACATCTGCTTCACCACCGCCATTGAGTCATTTGATGTATGACAGGTAGCTCCATCTTGTTGGAACCAAGTTGTGGAATTCACTATTCTTGAACTTTCAATTTCTGGAGCCAAAAATCCGTCCAACATCTCAACATAGCGTTCCGTATTAACCGTGACGTTTTGGCCCCGCGCATTTTCGAAAAAAAAAGGACCAATTATTCCTCTGCCAGAGTCTGCAATGGTTTCTGGTGTTTGATTTTGGAATTTTCACTGTTCCAGTAACGACAATTTTGACGGGTTACGAACCCATTCATAAGGAAATGAGCCTCGTCAGAGAAAAGGATATTGTCAAAATTCGATTAATCGATTAAGCATTTCATTAGCAAATGCGAGCCTTGCTGTGAACTCAGACTCTTTCAATTCTTGTGTTAATTGCAGCTTATATGGATGCAGTTTAAGATCCAATGTTAAAATTAGTTGCAAACTTCGTCGCGATAATTGTAAGACAGACGATCTCTTGCGAATCGACATTTGTGGATTTCCTCGTACTGACTTCAAACTCTCTCAACATTGTCTTCGATCCTAGATGTTCTTGGGCGACCATTTGCTTGTGGTTTAAATGTTGAATCGGTCTCTTCAAAACGCTTTACCCACATTTTAATTAAATTAGCACTCGGAGCTTCACTAATTCGCCGTAGTCCATATGCAGCACAATATAGTCGAAGTGATTCATAGCGGCTAAAACTCCATGAGCCCGCCAACCCAACGATGTAGGCGCTCCCCGCCCCCGCCTTTTCTACCCCGCAAAAAAAGATGATGCAATATGCACGTTCTATTGCGCCACCCTATACTATCTTCAGCGCCCTTAACAGTTTTTGCTTTCTTCGTCTTCACTATCGCACCTTTAAGGATGTATAAACTCACAACCCCTATTGAGAAGTTTTACCCACTGGTACGAAGATATTCTCAATGAACTGAATAATTCAAACACAACTCTACAGTCACAATTCCTTGTCTACGCAAATGTTTATCTGAAAAATTGACAAAGAAATTGTCGGTGTTGGCAAAAACGTCATTATTTGTTACAAGACAATTTACGTATTAGCAGTTGTTCATCATTGCTAATAGAATTTTTCTTCTTGATATTGCAACAAATCAAATTTACAATAAATTAAATTAAATTAAAAAAGAATAAATTTCAAATATTTAAAAACTTTTAAAAATTTTGAGCATTTTCCATATATTTACTATTTTAATATTTTGAAAATGTTCAAAATTTTCAATGTTTCCAAACTTTAAAAATTTTGCAAACTTTGAAAACTTTGAAAACTTTGAAAATTTTTAAAAATTTGGAAAACTTGAAAATTTGTAAATTCTGAAAATTTAAATGTTGAAAATTTTGATAACTTGGTCTTTATATCTTCAATAATTTTGCATATTTTTTACAGCTTGGGTAATTTACGGTTGTTTCGATAATTTAATAACTTCAATAACTTAGTAATATTCATAATTTTGATCGTTTCAACTAACGTCAATAATTGTGATCTTTTTGAAAATATTGATCTCTTCAAAACCTTAATCCCTAGAATCCGAATTTGAATTCCCAAATCACTGTAGATTTCTCGTTAATCTCTGTTCATTAAATATTTCAAAGTTTTCAGCGATACCAACAAACATTTTTATCACGTAGACCACAATAGTAGTTACGGTTTGTACTCCACCAGTCAAGCAGATGTTGCTTCTGCCATTGCTGCTGCTATTGCTGTTCACCAATCTTTTACTGCTGCTACTTTTGCAACTTGGATCATCGCCGTAATGTTCTCATATTTATAAGCTGTTGCGAGTTAAATGCATCTGTAGCCATATCACGATAGATGCAGGGATAGATACTCGTACATTGTATTTTTTAACTGCAGGACATGTGGGCAGCAGCACCAACACACATGCGACAGAGCCATGTGCAACATTGTTGAAAAACATGCACGCATGCAATCACGTTCATATGAATGTAATTATGTGCAGACATAAGCGAACAGAAATTGTATTCATTTATTAAAATTAAATATAAACGGCATCAGTTACCCTACTAGAATGTATGAATTTTCTCCCCTATTCACTGACGTAATGCAGTCATTCGCCCCCTCTCTGTTCGTTCACATGGGCTCATTTTAATGGTAATTAAAAAAGAATATGCATTTGCTGCTGCTGAAGGTGCCAACATTACAGATGACGACGATGCTGATGCTGATGGTGATGATGCTGCTGTTCCTGTTAGCGTTTTCGCTGGGGTTTGCCATGAATAAACATGCTACATACACTTAATTTCAATTAAAGTATTTAAACGCTTTTTAAACTCCACAAGCAGATTGTTAGCATTTTTTTTCTTCTTATTTTCATTTTCATGCTCAGAATTTCTTTCCGTCTTATTTAAGTTGCATGGCAGAGGAAATGTGTTGCCATTTCCCCCCGTAGAATAAATAGTTTTAGTTTAACCCACATTCGTTTCACTTTTTAAATGCTTCCTGCATCCTGTTGGTTATGACAATGGTAGCAAAAAGTATGCGACAAAAGCTGAAAGTTTTGGGCGCGAATTGTTAGAGATTTTTTTCACATAGAGAGCAACTATTTTGAGAAGAAAAATTACGATGAAAGATTTATAATAGACGTCTAATTAGCTACACAAATGGTATAGGAAAAACATTTTTTTTGAGAAGAAAGTAGTTTTTCCGCAAGAAATTTGCGAAATATTCCATAGTGCACATTTCCCTATGAAAAGATGTCTATTTTTCATAAGAAAATAACTATGTTTTCCATATAAATGCAGGAACATTTTCATAACAAAGTCATCATTTCATAACAGATCAGCGTATTTTTGTAGAATCCAAATTCGTATCCACCATTGGCAGTTATTGAATTACATTTGAAAATAGGCTGATTCAAATAATAAGAATGGCTCTCATTTTAAATCATCGAAGTTGTGAAGTTATGTATATGAAGTCCGCATATAAAATGTTGTTGACAAGCTTAGCCATAACTGTTAAGATAAATTGAACGCATATTTTCAAATTTGTCTTTCCTCTACATAGGCAAAACACTGCAACTTAAATTTCCAAAGCACGAATTATCGAATACAATTAATGTAGTAGCAATATTTATGCACTGTAGTTAATTAAAAAAAAAATAAAAAAACGGAATAAAACAAGGCCTCCAAACTAATAGACCTCATTTGGCATGCACTATTATTAGTCTCTTTTTTAATATTTTTTACATAATTTTCGTAACGTATATAAATTTTTACAGCTTTTGTAATTTTTATAATTTATATAATTTGATCAATGTTGATTTGGTAGAGAAACAGTATATGAATGGATTAAAGGAAATATAATTCTTAATTTTTCTCAATTTGTTTCAGCAAAATCGAACTAGTCGTTCTCGAGTTATGTCAAACTACGTTTTTGCCAAAGTTTTACAACTAAGCGAAAAAACATCAATATAAGGAAAAAATGTAAAAGGTCATAAAAAAAAACTGACACATACGAACGCGAAACCCTTTGAGGATTTTACTATACTGACCTAGTACCATCACCCTGACTTGGAATTTCTCACCCCCCAGACAAAAACCCCAAAAATGTTCCACAGTGTTATTGTAGCATTTATGATTCTTATAACTTCATGATTTTTAAAACTTTTATGAAATTTTTCTAATTTTTATGATCTTTACCATTTTTTATGTACAATTTTTATAATTTTCATAGATTTTATAATTCTTATAACTTTTATAATTCTTGTAATTTTATAATTTTTAAAATTTGTACAAAATTTGTTATTGCTATTATTTTCTAATTTTTTAATTTTTTTTCATTGCAATAATTTTCATATTTTTTCCAATTTTAATAGTTTTTGGAAATAGTTTTTATGATTCATATAATTTCTGATTTTTTATACAATGTTTATAATTTTAATAACATTTATAATATTAATAATAGTTCTAATTATTTTTATAATTTTTATATTATAATTTTTATAATTTTTCCAATTTTTATAATTTTTGTATTTTTTTCATTTTTATGATTTTTATAATTTTTATGAATTTTATAATCTTTATAATTTTTGCAATTTTTATGATTTTTATAATCTTTATAATTTTTAAAATTTTTATAATTGTTATAATTTGTATGATTTATAATTTTTAAACTTTTTAAAATTTTTATAATTTCTATAATTTTTGTAATTGTTATGATTTCTATTATTTTTATAACCTTTATTATATTTATAATTTGCATAATTTTTATAATTTGTATAGTTTTATGATTTTTATAATTTTTCTAATTCTTACAATTTCTGCAATTTTTATTATATTCATTTAAGTTTCTTATAATTATATAAATAATTAATATATTTTTTTAATTTTTATAACTTTCATACTTTTTATAGGTTTTATAATTTATGTCATTTTCATAATTTTTAAAAGCTATTCGTCTTTATAATTCTCAATCTATTCACTTTCTATACTTCGACCAGTCTTTAGTCATATTCAGGGATTTCTTAATAAAAAAAAAAGAAAAAAACCTACAAATTAACGTGAATCAATCAAATCAAAATTTCATATATTTGTATGTCTTGGATTGAAGAATCAATAAGTAAAAGTAAAAGTTATTGTTGCTAAAATTCATCGGTATCAGTTTTATAGTTGAGTCTAATTTCAGAAGGCACATTTGTTATATAGAGGATTTCTGAAGGGTATCTCTGAGAGTAGTTGTCCTCCTCCATTAATACCTTTACGTCGTCAAGATTGGGTTTATACCCTCTTGGAATACTGGGAGGTTTAAGCAAGATAATTTAGTGGTTTGACTACTGACGTAACATAATAAAATGAATGAAGTTGTTGATTCCTTTGAATCATCACTTTCTACACGTTAAAACAGTTGTTTTTTTAAATCAATTTCCCGAATTTAAGCAATATAAACGCAGGTTAGCCCATCTCCTTGAATTCTGCGATGCAAAATGTTATTCTTATCAACAAGAAAATATGAATTTCAAAATTATAATGTGCTATGATAACAAAAATCCTTAACATAAATGGAAAACAGAATTTGCATAGATCGAAGCTTAAGTATAAATTCGATATGGTTTGTCAAATAGAAAAACTTATGCTTGGCTTGGTCTCATATGTAAGGTTTGTATGTCAGGAAGGCCGTGTTAAAGCCGATGAAATTTGGCACCAATTCAAATTTTATTAATTTAGTATCACAAATACTTACAATTACTTCATTATCCTTTGATATTAAGAGTCATTTTAATTTAGCTATGTCCTGCGATATATATATACATATATAATGCTATATAAAATACACATATCTTGAATTTTTACAATACGACAATATTTAGTAAATTTGACAATTGAAAGTGGAAAATAATTTTAGATTATTCCTTAGAAATTATTTAAAATTCCACTTCAAAATTTGGACAAAAAATTTAGAACAATGTTTTTCATTACTTTTATGATTTTTTTTTTTAGTTTAGATAATTTACTCAGTTACTCTATTTTGTTATTAGATTTTCTTCCAGTAATATTTACACGAAAGTTCGAAATTAACAACTTAAATTTTTTTAAGGATTCCGCGTATAAAATTTTTGTTTTCTTGGTAACAAAAAAAAATTATAAAACTTTGACGTAGGCATTGCGAGTTGACAACTTTGACTGCAACTACCGTTTTGTGCTTTAAAGATTTGTCGAATGCTTTGTTGTCTGTGATTTATGTAAGGAAATTCTTTAATTTGTTTGAAGTGCAAATCAAATAAGATTTATTTATATTTATTTATGGTCAGCATGTTTCTTCTTTTAATTTTATATATAATATGATATCCATTATTAATTATTTTCAGAATTGTTCATTATTATTATTTTCATAATAAAATTGGTCGGTAGTAATCCGTCTAGGATGTTTCGTGACCTAGCTTGCTTTTGAAACCAATGTTCTTATTATAATTAATTTTTATATTTTTACAAATCTTATAATTTTTATGCAATTCAAAGATTATGAATTTTTATGCACATTTTAAAATTTTAATATTTTTTTATTACAACTTTACGATTTTTCATAATATTGAAAATTTCTACATTTAGAAAATTTTTATAAGTTTTATCATTTTTATAAATTTTTAGAGATTTCTTATAATTTTAATATTTTTTTAACTTGCATAACTTTTATAATATTGGACGTTTTTTTTTAGTTTTCGTAATATTGTAACTTTTGTAATATTACTTATTTCTTATTACCCATTATTTATAATTATGATGATTCGAATATGTTTTATAATTTATTTATTCCAACTTATTTCATATTTTTTTTTTTTTTTTTTTGTAATTTTGTATGAATGATTATATTTATGATTACAATTTTGAATTATTCTTACAAATTTTTAATTATTTTTATTTATTCTTATGGTTTCTAAATGTTGAAAGTATTTTGCAAATTTTATAACTTATAAAAGGTGTAATTCTTAAACTTTGTTTAATTTATATGCATTTTGTAACCTGTAAAGTTTTTGTGCTCTTCATAATTTTTGTAATTTTATCAATTTTGATTTTTATCTATATATATAAAAATCAATTGCTGTGCGTTAGTCTCGCTAAAGCTCGAGAACAGTTGGACCGATTTGGCTCATTTTGGTCTCAAATTATTGGTAGAGTATTCCGGTTTAAAAGGTTTTATTTAAAGTGATAGATGGCGTTGGAGATGGGATTTTTGCAATTAATTTCTTTTACCACATTAACATTGAATCAAATAATGGTAGGTGACAAACACACCAGTCTATATGTGGCGCTGTTATTTATTTGAGTTCTATTGACAAAGCATTTGCTGAAGGCAAAACAACGTTTGCCGGGTCAACCAGTGTTTTATAAATTTCGTAATTTTTTTAATTTTTAAATATTATAGTGCGAAACATTTTTTAAAATTCTGATATTATTTTTATAGTTTTTGTAAATTTTATCATATTTTTTATTTCATAATTTCTGTAATTTTAATATTAGTTTCACAATTTTAAAAATTTTATAATTTTTAACATCTTTACAAGATTTATACTTATCTAATTTAATGTTATATTCTTTGTACCTCTGTAGTTTTTATAATTCCCTTAAGGTTTAGTTTTAATTTTAAAATTTTCTTAGCATTCACATATAATTATCTATAATTCCGAGTTGTAATAAAACTTCGAATGGCTGCCTAGATTGTTTATCATATCCATTATCCTTAACTTTATTCTTGGAAGTGTATTTAAATTGTCCTTGCTATGGTTTGCAATATTATTTATACACCCTCTTTCCTGGATTCCAGTCCTGCTACTTTTTTCTATATTTAATATCTGTCTTTTCCGACGTTATCCCGTTTCGTTTTAATTCACTTTTTCCCCTACATTTTCTTAGCACGAAATGAGGGAATGTTTTTTCAAGTGACAAAATACTTGAAAATAAAAATAAATGGATACCAAAAAAGTTTTATTGCATTAATTGTCGCATAATTTCCCTTTTCGTTGCTTTGAAGTTGTTGCCAGCAGTGGTCGTGTCCTGGTGATGCCGTTGCCTTTGCCTCCGCTGATTATGGTGCTGCTTCTGTTGCCATTGCCTGCCACTCACGGTGTGTTCTCCCTTCTATATATCAGCATAGCAATGGTATCCTTTTCTGTTTGTCTCCATCTACTATTTCGGTATCTTCATGTTTTCTTGTGTGTTCGTGTAGCTGTATCCGAAGGATAATTATGAATTATGCACACGCCAAATGTGTTGGAATAACTTTACATCCCACAGTTGGTAGTAGCAATATGTTGCTGCCACTGGGTGATGCTGTTCATTTTCTGGTTTAACATACACACACACACACACACACAAACGTTTGCATTAGCGTGTCATTGCTGCAAAGCTGCGTGTTGCACATGACATTCCCTTTTCGCATTTCTTTCGCATTGCATTCGGTTGCAGGGGCTGTGTACAGAGAGAGCCACCGGAAGTTTCGGAGCTTCAGTTGCTTCTCCAAGTCGGTCCCACAGACCTGTTTGCTTAGTATGTCATTTGATAAGACTAAATTACCCAACACAAGTTGAAATGTTGTTAAAAAGAGTAGTAGGAAAGAAGCAAACTTGTTGTTCTTGATGTTGATTTTAATGAATTTAATTTCTTTTTAACAACATTTGCTTTTCTTCTGCAGAAAGAACATTTTATTTCTGCTCAAAGTGACAAGTTTCAAGAGGGGGAGCGCGGGAGGGGCTTTCGAAAACAAGAAAATTACAGTGCAAACCAAGGGAAAACATTAATAGGTAATATGTGCACCCGAGGGAAACAATTATGAGATGGTGGAAATCTGTCAATTAGTGTCCTACTTGCCGTTGCCATTTCTTCAAGCGTGTAGTAAAAGGAAAACTTCAAATTGGAATGATGGACTACTTACAATTATACAGACTACAAGAATTTTATTAAAAAAAAAAAACAAAATTATTAATTTTATCAAATTTAAGAAAATTACCAAAAACTTATCAGAATTTTCAAACTTATCAGAACTATTAAAATTACCAAAATTATCTGTTTCTTTGTTTTAGCAATATTTACAACTACAGTTTTCATATCCTTCCCAAGACATACTGCCACTTACTACTAATTCAACATCGTTCCTTTTTGCTATTCATCAACATGTCAACAATTTAATTTTAATTTATTACGAAAATTAGTAGGTCCTTTTGATATCCTTGAAGTGTCTGCTCACATTTCTTTATCCAGCCAGACTGTTGAATTTTCTTGCATAAGAACTCATTAATTTTAAATGTAAAATGTCTGTCATTAAATTTTCGTAAATTAAGGATATTTAGGCAAAGGTCATAGAGCATTTATTTGCATTTTATTCATTGTTTAACGGATTGTCAGACTGTCTGGCCATAAATAACTCTTTCAAATTTCTCTTGGGGACAATAGAAATGAAACCCTAAATCTTTTGTTGATGGTTTAATATGTTAAAAGTCAAGAATATGTTTTGAATTTGTCATGACAAAGGCGTGTGTTGAAAGGATATATTTTACTTCTAAGCAGACATTGTATAAGAAAGTCATTATATATTGAAGTGAAATTTTCCTTATGGTTACAAGAAAATACATACACTTTTCGGTTCAAATTATTTTATTGACTTTAAGTTTTTATTCAAATTATTGACTTTGACTTTGACATTACTTCTAAACGTTCTCTCAAGACATATTTATCACAAGGATACTACTTTTGTTCGTATTATTCGTAGATTTTGTTATAATTAAATTTGTTGTCTTGTTTAGCTCAATTTCCTTTCTTTTTGTTAAATACTCTCGCTTTTATCGTACATTTACAAATGGCACATTTATTTCTTGATTTAATTATATAATATATATATATATATATATATATGTATATTTTATTCTATAATCTAAACAATAAATATAAATAATAATAAACCTGTTGATAAGTCCTTTAAGACACTTTTGTGGCTGTGTTATCTGGTGGCAGAGCATCCGCAGGCTGCTATGTTTTTTCTCCCGTTAATGGTAGTCATTGTATTTTAATGTTTACAACTTCCATGTCAGCACGATAATGGGCTCATCAAAAATTGGCATTGTCATAGATATGTCGATTGTTACAACATATAATCAATAAAGAAAAATTGGTAAATGTTTGATCATTTCTTTCGACTATCAAAGGCAATAGCAAACATGAGAAGATTTAGCGTATACATTGAGAGGAAATGCTTATTAGTGTTAAAAGTGGGTTTAAGTATTATTATCCTCGAGATTTGAGACGTCATCATAAGATACAAAGTCCATAATGCATTTGCCGCAATATAGAGGAATAAAACTGGAAACTGGAAAACTTTATGAGATTCGTAAAGTCTTGTTACTTTTACATTCACCCGGATAAATTCAAAATACACCCTACATCTTGGTTTCAATCAATATTTGTTTAATAATTAAAGCGATTGCGAAGAAATAGAATGACATTTATGAAACACTTTATTCGATCGACTTGCTTCAATAGCTTAAGATGTGTGCACGTATAAAACTCAAGGATTGTAAAAGCAGGCATAACAAGTAAAGAAATCAATGACATTCTTAAACTAACCGACTGATGCAGTTAAGGCGGTCCATAATTCTCACTACAAAGGAACTGGTCCGACCACCATCACCAAGTAGTACCCATAGAAGGAGAGTGTAAAACTACTATAATTGAGAGCAGTAACACCAAACAAAAAAAATTACAAAATATATTGAATATAAATATTTTACAAATTATATTACAAAAGAAAATAATAATTATAAAATGACTAGCTGACCCGGCAAACGTTGTTTTGCCTTCAAAATGTTAATGTGGTAAAAAAAATTAATTGCAAAAATCTCATCTCCAACGCCATCTATCACTTCAAATAAAACCTTTCAAACCTACCGGAATACTCTGCCAATAACTTAAGATCTTAATCCGGTTAAAGATCGTTATTCTACTCGCAATTATTCAATATTGCTAATAGAATATAGTTCAAAAACTTGCGAAACTTGATTATATTGAGACAGCAGGCTGGGCGGATAGCTATTTCAGCATTTGCCAAAATATCAACTTCAGATCCATGACAAATTTGAAATATATAGAAGGTCACTGTCCAGCTTTTCATTAGAATATCTTTGTTGGCATTTTTATCAACAATATCTCTTATGTAATTGTGTCCAATGGATACAACAATTGAGACAATTGATCTATATATGACTTGTGCTCTTCCATTGACAAAATTTTCGTACCGATGGGCAAAACTTCTCAGGGTCTTATAGACCCTAAAGGTGGCAATGATGTTCGAAAAAGCACAATCTAAGGGCGCTGAAGATGGTATTTTGGTGACCGTATAGGCACCTGTGTTAATTAATCGCAAGTTTTTGAAATATATTCCATTAGCAAATACAAAATAATTGGTAAAAGAAACGATCATGAACCGGATTAAAAACTAAAATCGTATTCCACTGAAGATCGACAATAAACTAAGAAACGGACATAATTATAAAATTTTAAATTTTTTACACTATAAATGCCATAAAAATGTTTAAAAATTGTAAAAACTCAAAAATTGAAAAGGAATGTAAAAGCTGTAAAGATTACAAAAATTACACAAAAAAAAAATATATAAAAATTATAAATCAAAGACGCACAGCGGTTTCAATAAATGAATTTTTTTAAATTTTTTTTTGTGCAATAATTTTTAAAAATGTGTAATATAATAAAAAATTAAATTTATAGAAAACGATATAATAATTTTTCTTTAAATAATTCCTAAAAATTTATTGTTTGATCAAGTAATAATATTATTTTCATTCATGTGTTATAGAATAAATTTTCTCTGATAATAAACAACTTTAATTAAATCAAAAAAAAAAAAAAAAAAAAACAAACAAACAAAAAGCGATCATGCCCGAGAATTGCTTAAAATGATAAAGAAAAAGTTCAACTAAACACATACAAATCAAATTTAATAAAAATTTCAAAAATTATGAAATAATAAAAATAAAAAGACATTTAAACTTACAATTTTAAATTTTAAATTTAAAATTAATAAAAAAAAAACACAAAATTAAAAAAAAAAAAGTATTTTAAAATTATAAAAATTTTAAATTTTAAGTTGAAAAAATTTGAAATTAAATTTGAAAATTGTAAATCTTAATTATTTTTTTTTAAATTTTAAAATTTTACATTTTATATTATAAATTTTAATTTGATTCTTTTAAAAATTTTAAATTAAAAAATAAAAAAAAAATTTAAAATTTAAAATAGATTTAAAATTACATTTAAAATTTGAATTTTAAATGTAAAAATTTAAAATTTGTGGTTTAATTTTAAAATTTAAAAATTTAATTGAATTCCAAATACAATTAATTTTTATTTAAATTTTAAATTTAATTGTAACTGATTTAATATTATTCTTTATAATTTTAATAATTTTTTATAAATTGTAACTGTTATAATATTTAGAATTTTTAAAATTATAAAAGCTATAAAAATTACAAAAGTTATAAAAACTATGAGTTATGAAGATCATAAAAATTATAAAAATCATAAAAATTATAAAAATGATAAAAATTGTAAAAATTATAAAATAATTAAAACACTATAAAAAATTATAAAAATTATAAAAGTTATAAAATTTATAAAAATTACAAAATGTATAATAACTAAATTTGATTCTCGTTGTTCATTCTACCAATGAATTTCTAATATTGTCGAATTACAATTAATATATATCTATTCTGATAACCATCACTGTGCTGAAATAACGACTATTCTAAAGCTCTCTCCCGTTCTTGTAGTCTTTTTCGAACATTACAATGTAAGTGAGTTTGGTCGTGTGGACCATCTTAAGGGTTAGTCGTCGTAATACATTCCCCCCACACAGTCGCCGGAAATAAAGACTGAAACCTTAACAGCTGTGTGTTTCATTTTAAATTTAATAAAGGTATTATTCCGTTTATGAATCTAACGTTTCAGATTTTTCTCCACTAATATTTTTTCCCCCGTTTATTCTTTTCGAGAATATTCACCAAACATTGTTCGCCTATACATCACTACTTTTGGTCCTTCGAGCCGGATTTGAACCAGCGACCTATGGATCGGCAATTATCACTTGTCTTCATTGAACACCCCCTAAAAAACCCGTGAAACCCAAGGTTTTTTGCTTCTCAATATCCTTTCCCCACAACAATTGACTGGAAGCCAAATTATTGGCTAAAAAATATGAGACGGTCAGCGCTATAAAAGTTCGTCTTCGCCGAGAATGGAATAAAATACCATCAGATCATATTTGTGATCATCTGAGGGCTGCCATGCAGAAATGATAATTTTGTCCTTTCTAAAGGAGATTACACCACGAACAATAAATATTTTTTTGCTTAAAATTTGAAATGTTTTTTCGACATATTGAAAATTTTTAACAAAAAAATCAGGACTAATGTAATTAAAGCATTCTTAGTTAGTAATATTTGATGTATCTTGCAGATTCTAATACTTTTCAAAATTGTAAAAACTTAAGCGTTATTAAGCTATATTTTAATGGACAACAATATTTCGCACTGCTGCCAAGTGCTGCTATTACAAGGGATCGCGTAACGACAATGTACAAAATACGGGAGTAGCCAGCTGGATTTAGCATATCCTAGTTTGGCCTGACGCCTCATTCAAAATGTATCACATAAAATTGGTTATCAAAAGCTGATGTAGACTCTTTCTTAGTCCAAGTTCTTTTCTCATAGTGTATTAATTCATGTTTAATCGACAATTTGCATGAGCATCGTGCAAATAGCTGCCGTGTTACAAAAACCGGGTTAAATGGTATCAATTAAATTGGCAAATATAAATCAATATATACACAAACATACATATATTCATAAATATCATAAAGGAATACTTTGTTAACATGAATTTCACGCGGGGCGCAGCAAACAAAAAAGAGAAAAGCGACGGAAAACATCATTGAAAATAATAAAATAAAAATAAATCAAACAAATATTTGTATTCATCGATAATTTCTCACAACAAAACCAAACACTCAATTCGACTCAACTCAGCTCAGCTTCAACTGCACCGGAAACTGGGTCAAAAAGTGAAAATTTGCAATGTTCGCTATTGAATCGATACGATACAGGAGCAACAACAAGAACAGCGGCAACAAATCGGAACAAGATGTTAAACAAAAAATAAACGCAAACATCATGCATGAAACAAAACACAAAAAAAAAACCAATAATATCGAACATGCGAGTGCAAAATGGAATTCACGTCATAAACAAGAATCGAATGATTTCATTGAATCACGATATTGCAGAGTAGAGAGCGAAACACAAAGGAAACCCTTTGATGGGTTAAACGATTTGTATAAATAAAGATAATAAACAAAATAGACTTGTTGTTGCTGTTGTTGTTGTCGTTGTTATAGGAAGAAATAAAAGGTGAAACATTAACAACAACGGTGGTGCTATTTGAAATTGTCTTGACCTGGTTTTCTTATTAAATGAGTCGAATTCAGGGTATTACGAATACCGTTGGAGAAAACGAACATGTGTGTAGACACATGACTGATTAGCAGAAGTCATGTTTTCTTTATTAAACATCGATATTGTTATCACTAAGTGGAATGTCCTTCGAAATAAAGGACATTAAAAAAAGGTGATACAGAACGATGCACTACAACTATCCTTTAATTTTGTACGCTAAACTTGTAACAAACGATATGTTATCGAAGTTATAAATAAAACAAAAAAACGTATAAAGGAATACAATCCGACAATATAGCATTGGTAACCGTTTGATCATAGAAAACCAACAAAAAGCGAAAACCTTTGTAAAACTCATATATTCCTTATTAAGCGGGTGTAAGAAAATTTTTGATTTTTAGGTTGCAATTTGGAAATATAGGCACTAGAAATTTTACCAATTGAAATGCTGGAAATTTTTTAATTTTTAACTTCACAAATACAGGGTGGCGCAACAGAACGTGCATATTTAAAAAATAGATTAAAAAATAAATACAAAAGGTATGGTTAAAATAAATCTAAGGCATTGTAGAGTAATAAATGGAGTTTATTTTTTAAAAATAACATCATCTAAATGGTGACCCTCTCTACGACGGCACTCCTCTAACCGCAAATGAAAATTATTGAAAACTTTTTCAGTAATACTGGTGTAATGGCTGCCATTTCACCACGGATATTCTCCTTGAGCTGAACGATGTTTCTTGGATTATTACTGTAGACTTTGTGTTTGAGGTATCCCCACAAAAAAAAAAAGTCAAGAGGCGTCAAGTCTGGACTACGTAGGGTCCATGGGATATCACCTTTTTTTCGAAATCAGTCTGCCAGGGAACATCTGCTTCACCACCGCCATGGAGTCATTTGATGTGTGACAGGTAGCTCCATCTTGTTGGAACCAAGTTCTGGAATTCACTATTCTTGAACTTTCAATTTCTGGAGCCAAAAATCCGTCCAACATCTCAACATAGCATTCCGTATTAACCGTGACGTTTTGGCCCCGCGCATTTTCGAAGAAAAAAGGACCAATTATTCCTCTGCCAGAGATTGCAGCCCATACTGTCACTTTAGGACTATGCAATGGTTTCTGGTATTTGATTTTGGGATTTTCACTGTTCCAGTAACGACAATTTTGACGGTTTACGAACCCATTCATAAGGAAATGAGCCTCGTCAGAGAAAAGGATATTGTCAAAATTCGATTAATCGATTAAGCATTTCATTAGCAAATGCGAGCCTTGCTATGAAGTCAGACTCTTTTAATTCTTGTGTTAATTGCAGCTTATATGGATGCAGTTTAAGATCCAATGTTAAAATTCGTTGCAAACTTCGTCGCGATAATTGTAAGACAGACGATCTCTTGCGAGTCGACATTTGTGGATTTCCTCGTACTGATTCCATAACTCTCTCAACATTGTCTTCGGTCCTAGATGTTCTTGGGCGACCATTTGCTTGTGGTTTAAATGTTGAACCGGTCTCTTCAAAACGCTTTACCCACATTTTAATTAAATTAACACTCGGAGCTTCACTAATTCGCCGTAGTCCATATTCAGCACAATATATGTAGTCGCACGTTCTATTGCGCCACCCTGTATAATAAAGGATAATACCATTAATCCAGTCCGAAAAAGCTTCACTCGGCTTCATGTGGCCTAATGAAATTTTTACCATTCTTGGCGAAAAACAATCTTTAACGCCATATCCTTACTAGACCATATCCTTATTAATATCCTTAAATCATGGTCCTTAAGTGGATGTAAGAATATTTTCTTGATTTTCGGGTTGTCCTTTGGAAGTACAGGCACTAGCAAATTTAAAAATTAAAAATGTCGCATTTTCTGTTTTTAATTTATAAACTTCAGAAATAAAAAAAAATGTCCAGATAATAGCACCAATCCTGCTTGGGAAAGATTCACCCGGGCCGCGAATGTGGTCTGATATAATTTTTTTTGTATTATTCTCGGCAAAGAGCAATCTTTAAGGCGTTGACCGTCTCATATTTTTCAGTTATTATTTTGGCAGTGCACCCCTGTCCTCAAGAATATCCACTAATCGCATACAGACGCTTTCTCTGTAGACGGTAGACATGCTAGCGCCGCATCCTTAAATCATCATCCTTATAACATTTACGGGGACATCAACAATTGGGGCATTCTATTTCTTAGTTTTCTTTCGTGTTTTCATGATTAATTGATTTAAAATGACCGGCTTATTAAACGACCGTATATACAGTATAAGACCGATAAGATGGAGTAAAAGTTGGGTTTCAGTAACAAATGTTTGCTACCTGGCTAAGAACTATTTGTTGTCAACATGGCATTTAAGTTAGTCAAATTAGTCGCCTTCTCACCTTAGCTACCGGCAGGCGGAAGTTCGATGGCATTACCAGAACAAAAATAAATTGAGTTTAAGTCTGAGGAGTGTTTGGTTTAGTTCTTAACCTAATTTCTTCACAACACTGGTCGTTGTTGTGAAGAAATAAAGTTGATATAGTAGATTTGTGACAGCGTTTTTTCCAATCCTCGAAGCAGTTCTGATATGCACTTGTTGATATTTCCTTGAAGTCTCTCAGCGATTCGGTTTATATCTCCTTAATCGTCGCAAAACGCCATCCTTTCATGGGTCTCTTCAATCTTAGGAACAGGAAAAAGTCGCATGGGGCCAATTTTGGTGAATACGGTGGCAGAGGCGGGATAATGGTGTTGTTTTTGGCCAAATAATCTCTCACAAGCAAAGATGAGTGCGGAGATGCATTATTATGATACAAAAGCCATACATTTTCGGGCGTTTTTTTCTTTGTTCCTTCACGCAAAAGGTGCGTAACTTCAAGGTATTACACCTTATTTACCGTACGACCTTGAGGTAAGAACTCCTGATGCACTACGCCATAGCAATCGGAGAAAACAGTGAGCAAAACCTTGACATTTAATCTAACTTGGCGTGCTTTTTTTGGTCTTGGCTCTTCTGGAGACTTTCATTTGGACAATTGGACTTTGGTTTCGACGTCATAACCATATACCCATGATTCGCCACCAATTATGACCTTTTTAAGTGAATCTGGATCATCTTTGACGTCACTCAACAATTCCTGAGCGATGATCATGCGACGTTGTTTTTGGTCAAAATTCAGCAATTTTTGAACGAACTTCGCTGCCATACCTATTCATGTCCAAAATTTCCGAAAATATTGCATGGCATGAACCAACCGATATGCCGACATCCTCAGCAACATCTATTAGAGATGTAATTCGACGATTCTCCATAACAATTTTCTTCACTTTCTCAACATTTTCATCGGTTGGGGCGTACAGAGCGAGCACCGTCATTCACACCTTCCCAACCTTCTGTGAAGAGCTTGTACCACTTGTAAACATTTTGTTGACTCAGAGTGCTCTCACCGTAAGCCACTGTCAACATTTCAAGTGTTTTTGAGCAATTAATGGCGATGACGTCATTCAATAACTCCTGAGCGATGCTCATGCGACGTTGTTTTTGGTCAAAATTCAGAAATTTTGGAACGAACTTCGCTGCCACACGCTTCATGCCCAAAATTTCCGAAAAGATTGTATGACATGAGCCAACCGATATGGCTACATCTTCAGCAACTTCTCTAATTGTGATTCAAAGATTCTCCATAACTAATTTCTTCACTTTCTCAATATTTTTAACGGTTGTTGAGGTGCTGGGGCGTCCAGAGCAAGCGTCGTAATTCACACCTTCTCGACCGTCTGTGAAAAGCTTGTACCACTTGTAAACATTTTGTCTGACTCGGAGTACTCTCACCGTAAACCACTGTCAATATTGTGCTTTTGAGCACTTAATTCCATTTTTTACACAAAATTTTATGCAACTTCTTTGATCCATTTTTTTCGATAGCAGAAAATCGCCGAACACGCAAAACACTTGTCTTATTTATGCCACTCACAGACAAACTAAACATGCTGTATGGATAAAATCATCAATATATCTTCGAGACGAGTGTACTAACATAAAAATATAATAATCGAACGTCGAATGTACGTAGCCCGAGAAATTTGAAAATTCGCTTTATTTTTTGAACACATCTTGTAGTTGAATACCACTGCAGCAATTGTTATTGTGGGGAAAATCTTTTCTTATTTCGTAAGGATTTCTGGGTTCTTATGACGAACCTAAAGACGAATGAACTTACTTCAGGCAATGACATAACCACGTTATAGTCCACTCACCAAAACTTTCTCTCAGAGCAAGCATTTCGAAAACAAATTTCAATGCTAGGCGTTATTCGAATGCCAGTATCCTTTTGCCGATCTAAAAATGCTAATTAAGCGGTTTTGACTTTGAAGCATGCCACGAAGTAAAAAGGATTTCTCTCGCTCGCTGAAAAACCAAACAGTCATACCATTTCCTGTTATAATATATTGACCTACCTGTGACAGATTATAACAAAATCAAATAATGAAAGCCTAATTTCCTTGATATTTGCAGGCTCTCATATCATCTGTATAGATAACATATAAAAATATTCCTAATATATTTGTCCACTTTTCGACAAAATATGACATAGCTTCCAACCAAATTGAGTTCAGAAGAAAAAACGCAACAACTCTTCAACTTTCTGAGCACATCAAATGTAACCACATTGCGTACTCAAACAACAAGTTGACATTGATATGCTATAGAGAAATACCAACATTATTACATTTTATTTCTGACGAATTAATTAATTCAATAAAAAAAAATTTCCAATCTACATACTAAATAGTACTTGTTACAGGTTTAATTTATTTTTCCACTCTGACCGTCTCTTATTCGTGCTATACTCAACACGCACAAAACATGCCAATAATCTGTTTTCCATTTCGTTCATGCATATCCTTGATCCTTTAGCAAATGCCCGCATACCATGAAAAAAAGGCAATCAAATCACAATCCTCTCTAAATATAAAACAATGTTATTTTGATTAGCCAATTTTTTCGCCATTTGGTTTCTGTTTACTTCTTTTTTTTTTTTTGTTTATGCTTTTTGCTGAAATCGCAACATTTTTTCAAAGGATTCATACCGAATGTTTATGGTAGGTATACCTGAAAATATTTCATTATTGGTTTTCGACTGGATCCGCTTGAAGTCAATAACGGCAAGTAGCTGCGAATGATAGTTAACCTTTTTTGCGTTTATCGATAGCCTGCCAAGTGGTCACTTATTGAATGATTACAAATACAGGGTGGGCCATAAGAGTGTTGACGGTTTAAATATTCAATTAAAAAAAAAACTACGAAACATAAAAAAAATATATTTGTATTTTTAAAAAGTAGAAGCATGGGAATTTTTAAGACTTACAAATAATGTTGTCCAAATGGCTTCCCTCGGCTGCTTGACAATCTTGGAACCGAAGTCGCAAATTTTGGAAAACTCGTTGAAAAGTTGTTCTCGGTATTTTGTTACTTTCCTGAATAATGTTCCTCTTCAACTGCTCTAAATTGGTCGGATTATTCTCGTAGACTATTGATTTGAGGTAGTCCCATAGAAAATAATCGCATGGAGAGAGATCGGGGCTACGTGGGGGCCATTCAATATCCCCCCTTTTCGAAATGAGTTTTCCAGGAAAACCATTTTTCAGCAGCTCTATGGATACCCTAGCCGTATGACATGTGGCCCCATCCTGTTGGAACCACATCCTCGAGGTATTGCCTTGAATTTCTTGCAAAGCTGGCACCAAAAAGTCTGTTAGCATGTTGCAATAATTGTTCGCTCTAACTGTCATCGCATGCCCTCTTTCGTCCTCAAAAAAGTATGGTCCAATAATACCGGTTGACGTTATCCCAGCCCACACGACAAGCTTAGGGCTGTGAAGTGGACGTTCATGCAAGCGTCGGGGATTAGTCTCGGACCAGAACCGACAATTTTGCTTGTTCTCATGGCCATTAAGGTGAAAATTGGCCTCATCACTAAAAATCACGTTGTTGAAATTGTTGAACCGCTCTAGCATCAAATTGACAAAGTTAAGTCGGTTATTAGCATCATCGGGTTTCAATTCTTGGACTATCTGAATCTTATAAGCCTTCAAATGCAAATTGCGTTTCAAAATTCGTCGTAAAGTTGTTCTTTTGACATCCAAAGACTGACTTCTCTTACGTGTTGACTGTTGCGGATTTCGCTGAACTGAAACACGAACACGCTCCACAATGTCGGCTGATCTTGCAGAAACTGGGCGACCACGAACCGTAATTGGTACTGTTGAGCCGGTTGTTTCGAACATTCTGATCCATTTTCGTATCACATTGGCGCTTGTTCATGCCGATACAAACGTCGTGCAGTAATCACTGATTTATTGTTTTCGTAATACGCTCGGACACAAAATGCACGCTGCACTCCCATGTACGGCTCCATGGCGACTAAATTTCCAGGAAGCGGCGCAGCGAACAACATATCCCCCCGCCACCCCGCGCCGCGCGTTACCGAGAAATTGAAAAATTAAATCGCCAACACTCATATGGCCCACCCTGTACATATAGCGTTATCTATTCTTCGGTTTCAAAAGTCAAGTTAAATAAAACGCAAATAAAGCTATGATTTCAATGAAATTTTTATTTCATTATAATGTTGCCAATCTTGCCATTATGTAGGAAATAAAAAATCATTTAAATAACAGTCTCTGGATTGGTTGCAGCAGCGGATCCTTTTGAGGTAGTTTCCGACCACTTTTGTGCACATTTCGTGCGGTATCTCTTCAAAACTTGATGAATGTTGGTTTTCAAATGTTCCGAAGCTTGGGGATTATACGAGTAAGCTTGGTCTTATGAGGTAGTCGGTTATCGTACGGCCATTGCGCTCTGAATTGAAGTTCGAATTATCCGCCACACTTCCACTAACAGACGCAATATTTTAAACAGTGCGTACATTCGATGATGCACAAATGATGCCTGACCACATCTGTAACGCTACCAGTTTCTTCAAATTTCTTTATAATCTTGCCAATTCCTTGCACATTAGGTCGATTATGACGGCCATAATCACCTCGTAGTGCATCTCAATTTGCCCATGTTTGAGTCACCACTTTTGTAATCAGTTTTAAATATTTCTACGCGGTCTTCGGTTATTAAACGATCCATATTCGTAAACAGCAAATCTTTCGCCAAATAAATAATAATTTGGATGACACGAATTCAACAGCTGTCAGCCTTGCCAGACCGGCGGTTTTGAAACCTTTAAATGGATAAACCTTTATATTTGTGGATAGCAGTTAGAAGATCCAAAAGTTCAAATACAGCTAGCTTTATAGTCAATTTCTGTTTGAATTATGTTTGGCATTTGGACATAGCTGATTTATATTATGACTTAATATCCTTACCTGTATTTAACGAATTTTCATGGTAACAGTGTGAACTACTTTAATGCTTGGAGAAAAATCGATTTTATATTGTATTGTAGTACATTCACTTAACTAACAACGCATAGTGGGGATAATATTATGACACTGCTTAACGGTATAACCAGTTTTGATTAAATTTCACACAGACGTTCTTGAAATGTTGGTGAGACTCAGCACTCCAAATACATCCAGAGCTGCAAAAACGGAGAACCAAAATACGTTTGGATGGCAGAGTTTAAACGAGGCCGTACGAGCTGCCAAGAAGAACACTATAGTAGTCGACCAATTGAGGTGTCCACGCCAGACACGGTTAAGAAATTCAACAAAATGGTATTGGATGACCATCGGTTGAAGGTGCGTGAGCTAGCTGAAATGATAAGCATTTCAAAAAGTGCTATGCATCGTATATTAACCGAAGATTGGAAGATGAGAAAGCTGTACTCAAGATGGGTGCCGCGCTTGCTTTCAATAGAGGAAAAACAGCATCGTGAAGATATTTCAGTAGAATGTTTTGTTAAACTATATCGCAAAAATGCCAAATTTTTGCGTCGATTTATAAACACGGATGAGACACGAGTCCACCACTTCACACCTGAGACAAAGAGATAGTCAAAGCAGTAGACTGGAATGGGAGAATCGTGGCCCAAGAACTCGAAGATGATTCCATCTGCTGACAAGGTCATGGTCATCTATTTTTTGGGATGCGCATGGGATTACTTTTATTGATTATTTTCTGAAAGGAAAAACCGGCAACGGTCAATATTATGCTAATTTATTATTATATTATGCCAATAATCGTGGGAAAAGGCCGGATTTGGCGAAAAAAAGTGTTGTTTTATCAAGACAATGCTCCAGTTCACACATCCACTATTGCGATGGTCAAAATTAATTAATTAAAGTTCGAATGGCTTCATCACGCATCTTATTCGTCTGATTTAGCTCTATCGGACTATGTTCTATTTCCAATCTCGGTTTGGTGGTAAAAAATTTGCCAAAAATTAAGGGGTTGAGTCTGCGGTTGATGAATATTTTAAGGAGTTTGACAATGCTTACTAAGATAGGGTATAGAAGCTATTGAATATCGCTGGAAAAAGTGTATCGTACAAAAAGAATATTATATCGAAAAATAAAGAAAATTTTTACCAACTTATTTTATGTCTTTTCTGTTATGTCGGCTAGTTTTGGGACCGCCCTCGTATAATCGAATGATCGAATTTCAATGAAAAAAGGTGCCCACTTAATTTACGTACTTCGGTCACCTCAAGACACATACCGACATGGTCCATTTCGGGTAGGGTATATTATATTAGGATAATATAATTGAAACCCGATGTCTTCTTTTTTCTTCTTGGGTGACGACTGGAATAGAAATCCTTATCTATTATACGCCGCCCGTAGAAAATAATTCCGAGCGCTTCGATCTTCTGCGTTTCTCCTTCAATTCGTCACACCAAGCTTCGACAGTATTTCAAAAGCCTGATACTTCCAATGGAGTTTCGGTCGCCCTCTTCTCCGCCGTCCATCGAGTTCGTTGTCGAAAACTTTTCGTGCCGGAGCATTTAAGTCCATCCGCACAACATGAGCCAGCTAACGCAATCGCTTAGGTATATTAATACTCTTGGCCACGTCGGTGTCGGCAGTATTTTCCTCTCGAAAACTGCCATCCGATTCATACTGATTCATCCGTTTGAGTCCACTTATATGGGACTTATTTATATGAAAATATTGACCAGTATGGATAATACGGCGCACATTAAAGAGTAAACAATTAGTCGTCACTTGATGACACTTATTAAGTTTTTGGGCAGAAATCCGTTCACAACAACAGTCTTTAGAGATGGTGCGTTGTCGTGGTGCTTTCCAACCCATGAGTTTTCTTTCCACAAATTTGGTCTTTTCCGTCGAGTTTGCTCCCCACAGATTATAGTTTTTATTTTCCCACTGATCTTTCTGGCAAAAGTTCAAAGTGCATGACATAAGTAAAAAACCTGTTAACATTACTGCTATTTTTGATCGACATTGAGTACACTTTTTCGGTTGCGGCTTGGTTGGACAGCGCCATTTCGGAGCTGATTGACTGGTATGCATGTCAAACTCGTAAACCCGTGTCTTATCACCTGTTACAATGCGTTTTATGAAAGTGGAGTCGGACGCATCCTAGCATGTCTTTAGTGACCTTTACACGATTTATACTAGAGCAGCAACGCCAACCAATCGTTTAACGTATCACGAATTATTTCGTAAAACACAGAAGGTTCAGTGGCCATCCCTTTCATACCTAAACGGCGCTCGTTATTCACCATTTTCATGAAGTCATCGAACCCAACACCATCTTCTCCTATAAGTACGTATTTTTGATAGAGTCATTTCACCGTAAGGCTCCAGTGATAGTGTCAGTAATTCGGTACACGAAATTTAATTTGCAATAAAAAATTTGGGACAAACTCTTTGTCCGATATTTATTGCAAAAATCGAGCACTGTAAACAACTTAAATGACAGATCGCTTCCAATCTCGGCTACAAAAACAATTTGAATAATTTCTGTAAACGGTCTTTTTTAATGACCAAATCCAGTTACTTTTTAAGGGAATGTATTGTATTAATTTTAATATGCTCGTATGTGATCAGACAAACAAAATATTTTTGCAAAATTTAATTTTGTAACATTTTGATCATACCACAAGTCATGTGATCATATCACATGACCATATATTCAAGTCCAAGTCCTAATAAAACTGATATGTGCGAGTTATTGTAAATCAATTCTTTTAACAAAGTGCAATAAAAGCAAAAAATGATTGCAGTAGAAAACCAGAAGTTCATTCCTGATTTGTCTTTGAAAATTAAAGGAATTTAACATTTTCTGCTTTCGGTAGTAGTAATATAATAATTATAAAGGGTTTAGTGATTTCAAACCCGCCCATCTGGTAAGGCTGTCAGCTGTTAAATACCTGCCATCTAAAGTGTTATTTATTTAGTGAAAAGTTTGCCATTTACGAACATGGATCGTTTAACTTGTGAAGAATGCGTAAAAAAGTGGTGATTCAAACGTGGGCACTTTTCTTAATATATACAGAGTGATTATGATCGTCATAATCGACCTACTGTGCAAGGAATTGGCAAGGTTATAAAGAAATTTGAAGAGACTGGAAGCTTTACGGATGTGGTCAGGCATCATCTGTGCACCATCGCATTGTACGCACTGCCGAAAATATCGTTTCTGTTAGTGAAAGTATGGTGAATAATATGAATTCGTTGATTCCACGGTGTTTTCAGCAATTGGTCCTGTCTTACGGTTCATTATGGCATATTTTGCATTTGGATTTGCACCTCCATCCGTATAGGGTTCAACTCACGCAGCAATTAAAGCCGACTAACCACTAACAACGCCGTAGATATGCTGATTGGGTACTACAGCAATGGGCTTTCAATGCCAAACCAAATTCTCATCAGCGATTAAGCTCAAATCTTACTCGATGGTTACGTCAACAAGCAAAACGGCCACTTATGGGGCGCGGAGAACCCTGAAGTGACTGTGGGAAAGTCACTGCATCTAAAAGCAAGTGACTTTTTCAGAAAGTGAAGGTCTGAAGGTGGCATTGGACGGTACATTGGAAGAACAGATACTGTCAATTCAGAGCGCTAAGGCAGTTTGGTAACCGACTTGTTTTGACCTGCAACTGAAAATTATAAAGTGGACAATATACCGCTTCAACAAAAGAGTATCACGAGCCACAAAACACGACTGATTTTGGCTCTATTGCATGAAAAGTTTGCAGAGGGCGTAACATCACGTTTTGGCGACGTCAATTGCTCACCAAGAACATGCGATTTGACGCCGTTAGACTTGTTTGTGGGGTTATATCAAAGATCGTGTTAACGCGCGCATAATCCCTAAACTTTAGAGCATTTTAAAATCAACATTCGTCAAGTTATCGCTGAGATTCGCCCGAAAAGTGCGAAAAATTGGTCGAAAATTACCTCAAAAGGATCCATTGCTGCAACCAGAGGTTGTTATTTAAATGATATTGTATTTCCTACATAATGGCAAGATCCAAGCATTATAATAAAATAAAAGTTTCATCGAAATCATAGCTTTATGTGTGTTTTATTTAACTTCACTTTTAAAACCGAATGAAAGGATAACCCTTTATTATAGTTATTTGCGATACACTTATATCAACTAAAGATTTCTAACCACCTCAATTAGGTACATTTACAATACCGACAAGAGGCAAATTATTAAAAACTCTTCTTCTGGATACTCTCATGAAGATGAATTGTGTCAGTTTTTACACCCACAGTCTCGCAACACTTTAATAACATTATTTGGCCTTATTTGGCAAATTTCACTTATTACATGTTTCCCTTTACTTTTTTGGAGACTCAGTTATTAAACCTCCAAAAAACCAAAAAAAAAAAAACAACAAAAACATCAACGAACCTTACTACATAATTGTAAATAATATCCAATAATATCAAATCATATCGTATCATATTTCTACCCTACTACAAATGCTAACTTTTCTTCTGCATTTCAGTTTAATTTGTAGTGATGGCAAGAGGAGGGAGAGAATTCTTAAGAAAGAGCCAACATATCGATACGCAACATTAATAAAAAAAACACAATAATATCGTAAAATGTTTTTAGGGCTTCAACTGCGAGCAGACATCGGATCTCATACAAAACTGATGTCTAATCGTGTGGTACACACAAAAGTGGGTACTCTCTCTCTCTCTCTCCAAACGTCTTTGTCGTTTCACGTGACTTTAGGATAATTAAGGAAAATTTGCCATCATCGATAACCTTTTTCGTTTTTGGCAATAAAACAGACATGAAATGCGTAGCAGCAGCAATGACTGTCAGTCAAGTGGAAAAAGGTTAACCAGGTGGGGCTTTACAAATTGTGAAATTTTTAGAAAGCGGTTAACTTCAAAATTTGAGGGAAAAAAGATAATAAGCAATTAACAAATCAACTATGTGACGTAGAATTATTTATTTCTAAGACGCCATACTATAAAAAACGGTGGACACTCTAAAAATATATCGATAGGAAATATCATACATATATTAGAGGCATATGCAGAGGCAGCTTTCACAGACGCGGAACGCACGAAAAATATTGTTCTTCTTAAAAACAGAGTTCGTTCTGAGCACCACTCATCATATATCCTGGAAATGAAGAAATCACCAAGTTTTGGTATTTTCTTGTATTTTAGTAAGTTAATTTACTTAAGTATATAAAGTCTGAAGAGTTTTATTTTTTTTTTCTTTTAAACTAATCTTATAAGTTTCTCCAAATCGATAAAATCTTAGTTTTTAAATATGTTTTTATGTTTTCGTCTTAACAGAGCTCTGTTCACTCTTTAACAGAGCTCTGTAACCAAAATGTGGGTTATGCCTTTGCTAGTTAAATGCGAATTTATCTTCACGCACATGCAAAATGGCCACTTATGGGGCGCGGAAAACCCTGAAGTGACTGTGAAAAAGCCACTGCATCTACAAGCAAGTGACTTTTTCAGAAGGTGAAGGTCTGAAGATGGCATTGGACGGTAACTTTTACATTTCTATATGCATTTTTGTCGAAACTGCCTTTTTTTTATTGAAAGGAACAAAATGGTTTAACTAGTTCAGTTACAAGAGCTGAGACGAAATAAGAATTCTATTTCCTCAACTAAGTTGTCATATAAGTTTTTCGAACCTTTTGAAACCTTAACCTTAATTATACTAAATTTGAATAACAGAACCTGGAGATAGGAAAAATACTGTATTCTTTAAAAAGAAAAGGTTCAATCTGAACTCTACTCAATAATGTGTACTTTTGAGTCTGAAAGATTAACTAGTTCAGCTTCGGGACCTGAGAGAAAATGAATGGTCTCCCCTGTGAACTAAGTTGCTATATATATTTCTATAATCTTTACCAATGGTATATTAAATTTTAAATTTACTTGGGAATGTTCACAACCCTTAGCAGAATTTCCTGTTGAGTTATGTTAAAGTGAGAATGCGTCGAGTTTGAGTAATCCTGGTATGCTAACAACTATGCATCATAGGTAAGAAGACAATAATTGAAGACACAAGAATGAGAAGTGAATATGAACCATTTTGGGCTAAAATGAGTTTTATGAAGTTTACTATTCCTTGTTACTTAACGCATCATTAGGTATGAAAATTGTACATCTCCGATTCGTATTATTGCTTTTTTTTGTGGAATGCGAAAAAGCTTTATGATATACTAATACCAATCAATCCATTAAAGCTAAAAAATATGAAAGAGTTGGAAGTGTATATCCCTGAAGCATTCTTAACTAGGTACCATGATTTGACAAAGGCACGCAGTGATGTTATTCCAGAAGGTGAAGCTCCAGAAGAAAGCGTGACTGAAGACGACGAATCTGATTCAGAATAAAGTTAAACGTTATAAAATACAATAAAATATTGTCAAATTCTCAAAATAAAACGTTTTAATGTATATTTCTTCTTAATATACCCTTTGTATTCAAAAATGAGTATGAAAACAGGACATATCCGAATCTTAAAAAAGCCATAACATAGTAATACATTTTTTAAAATCAATGTATACTGGTTCCTTATCATACATATAATATGTGTATAAACATTCTAAAATCATTGTTAGCAAAAAATCTAACTCAATTATATGTAGACATAAACTGTTTTTTTGTTCTCCTGTAAAATTACCTTTTTGGTTCATATCCACTTTTAATTCTCACGTCTTCAATTAATATTCAAACTCTACTATTATATTAGCCTAAAACTTATTTGTTGGAAGCTCCCACTATAATAGTATCAAATGAGGTGGTCTAGTAAGTCACTTATAAAAACACATGTGACAAGTAAGACACTGATCCTTCAAATGTCGACGACCATGACTAAGGATATACAACTGGAATATCTGAATTCTTTACAGAGAAGGTATCTCTGCAGACATCGCTGCAAAATATGCGCTTGACGCAATAACTCTGATGTCTACTACAGCTGCGACGCATAATATTATAAATTCGAATGTAAATTTGTATTTGCAAAAACGTAGGTAGGTACCTTAACGATTATCCGCTTAAAGGCTTGGTATTTATCCCTCAAGTTCGACCTAAGCGCACCTAAGAGGAACCATTCGACCGCTATCCTGATGAAAACATTATCATTTTTCTGGGAAATTTCAATAACAAAATAAGAAAGCAAGATAATCTCAATTCAAGCTTCAGATAATCTGGCCGCTATGGCAACACCTCCGGCAACGAGAATGATACGAGGCCAGTTCTAAAATTGGCCGACCTGATAAAGAAGGTACAATAAATTGGAAATTATGTTCTTTATTTGTTAACATAGTATCCTTTTAGCTAAAATTTTTAGATAAAATTTTTTCCCGCGATGTTCAAAAGCTTCTGCACCCTGTTTATAATAAGGAACAACATCCTTCAAAATAGCCATCAGCCGCCACTCCACCTTTACACTGTTGGCAAATCTTTTACCAGCGAGTCATTTTTTCAAATTTAGAAATAGAAAACAGGCCGAGGGAGCTAAATCTGGCGAATAAGGCGCGTGACCAAGCAATTCCAAATTTAATTCATTCATTTTGGCCATCGCAATGGTGGATGTGTGAACTGGAGCATTGCCTTGGTCGTTTTTCCATAATAGCATTAACTAAACTCTGCAATAAGTTGTCATAATATTCGCCGTTAAAGATTTTTCCTTTCTGAAGATAAACAATAAAAATAATCAATAATAATAATACGCATTCCGAAAAATAGACGCCATGACCTTGCCTGCAGATGGAACCGTCTTCGCCTTCTTTGGACACGATTCTCCCATTCCAGTTCATTGCTTTGACTTTTCCTTTGTCTCAGGTATTAAGTGGTGGAACCATGTCTCACCCAAGGTTATAAATCGACGCGAAAATTCGGCTTTATTGCGGTAAACACCGCCCAACATTCTGCTAAAACATCTTCAACCCTTAGCTGAATTTCCTGTTTTTGCTTTTTTCTGTTTTTGCTCTATTGAAAGCACGCGCGGCACCCATCTTGCACTTCAGCCGACAATCATCCAATACCATTTCGTGGATTTTCTTTACGATGTCTGGCGTGGACACCTTAATTGGTCGACACCGAAACTGCGGTGTTTGACTCGGCAGCTCGTACGGTCTCGTTTAAACTCTAAGACGATTCTTGCAGCCTTTAAGTTAAAATTTGCGAATGAATGATTTGAAATATTATTTTTTATCCTTATTTTGGGCTGGTAAAAGCTCAAAACTTCGTTCGCAAAATAAAAAGTTTAGTTTACTCCCTGTTTAATGTTCCAAAAGAAGTAAAACACACTTCAAGGCTCATAATTCCCAGAGGGATCCTTTTTGTGTGGCAAATTTTCCTCATTTTTGCTTATTCCCCTACCTTGTTATTCCCCTACGGTCATTCTCATTACGAACATGGAACTTAATTATAAAAATATGTGAATTAATGTTCCCCAATTGCTCTCTACGTAGTCCTCATGATGTGATT
>JAHXMU010000675.1:200693-245352 GCA_019455685.1 Philornis downsi
GTAAAATTGTAAAATTGTAAAATTGTAAAATTGTAAAATTGTAAAATTGTAAAATAGTAAAATAGTAAAATAGTAAAATAGTAAAATAGTAAAACAGTAAAATAGTAAAATAATAAAATAAAATAGTAAAACAGTAAACTAGTAAAACAGCTAAATAGTAAAATAGTAAATTGGTGAAATAATAAAATAGTAAAGCCATAAAATAGTAAAATAGCAATATAGTAAAGTAGTAAAATAATGAAATAGCTAAATAGTAAAATGATAAATTAGTAAAATAGTTTAATAGCAAAATAGTTAAATAATAAAATAGTAAAATAGTAAAACTGCAAAATAGTAAAATAATAAAATAGCAAAAGGGCAAAATAGAAAAATCATAAAATGGTTAAATACCAATATAGTAAAATAGTAAAACAGTATAAAAGTAAAAGCCTAAACTAGTAAAATAGTAAAGTTGTAAACAAGTAAAATAGTAAACTAGTAAGATACTAAATTAGTAAAATAATAAAATAGTAGAATCACAAAATAATCAAATATCAAAATAGTAAAGTAGTAAAATGGTAAAATCATAGAATAGTAGAACAGTGAAATGGTGAAATGGTAAAAGAGTACAATAGCAAAATTGTAAAATTGTGAAATTGTAAAATAGTGAAACAGTAAAATCATAAAATAATAAAGTAGAAAATTGTAAACTAGTAAAATAGTAAATTAGTAAAATATTGAAATCATAAAATAGTGAAATAGTAAAATAGTAAAATGATGAAATAGTAAAATGGTAAAGTAGTAAAATAGTAAAGTAGTAAAATAGTGAACTAGTAAAATAGTAAATTAGGAAAATAATAAAAGAGTAAACCAGTAAAACAGTAAAATAGTAAAACAGTGTAAAAAGTCTCCCGCAATGCAATTGAATGTCGCCAAATCAGCCTTCGAAATACTCATTGCCGGATTTTAACAAATGTGTCACTCGTTTAGAAGCAATTATCTTTGTATCGAAACAGGCGTGCAATATATTCCAGCTTTTATGTTGTTTGTACCACGAATCGTTATTACGTTCTTTGAGGCTGCCTCATAAGAAATATCGACAATTGTGTAAACTTCTAATGCCCGCAGACATATTACATGGCATAATGATTTGTACATATTTTGCAGGAACAATTGGGTATCAATGAGATATCAGCTACATGGATTCAACGTTAGCCCACTATGCGTCATAAACATGGACCGTAGATGTCGAAATAATGGATGTTATTGCTGAAATCAGCTTCGATGAATGCGAAGTCGGCCTGAAGCATTTTTGTTGCAAGAAAATAAAGGGAGCATCAAACAACGCGTCAATAAGGGATCTGCATTTCTGCTAAAGTTTTTAAACTTCGATTTCAGCACCTCAAGAGTGTTAAATAATCACATTATTCAGACTGCTTGAAATTTTTCCAACAATTTGCTAACCTATTATCCCCGTATAATTAAACCCAATTTTCTCCTCATTGCCACGTATAAATACTTAACGATACATAACCTTTGAAATATTTGGTCATATCTACGCAAGTCTTTTGTCTACCTTAATGTCGTTTAATGTTTGGCCCCCCTTCCTGCCCTTATAATGTGCATACCCGACACTCAAAATAACAATACGCATTGTGTGACGGCTCTTGGTGCCGCACAAAATGAACAGCACTATGTTTGCAACAAATAAACTGTTGCAAATGTCAGTCAGGTGACATTAACAGCACACCAGTAAAATGAGCAAACAGCAAACTGACTACAACGACATCCGAAGGGGCTGACAGGATGTTGTACCATAATAGTAAATGTTGGTTGATAGTTTGTTACTTTTCATTATTTATTAAAACAAAACGTTCTTTAACAACGGCTTGAACACGAAAAAACAAGAGTAACAAAAAATTTATTACAACTTTTAAGCGCGACACTTCATGCTCTATTCCATCATTTGGCAAATAAGGCAAAGTAAAACTGCCACTGCACTTTATGAGGAAGGATAAAACGCGACGCATTCGCATAAAGAAGGGCCAAGTGTTAAGTGTAAATATAAAATGTATAAATAACTGTGTGACAGCAACAACAGTCTTCCCTGTAGTAGTCATACAAGCAACACTGTATACCTTCAAGACAATATCCAGTATTTTTATACAGAGGTGTCTAGGAGTGTCTGTGTACGATCACTTTACTCAATTTTTGTCGTCTTGATACCTTTGTTTGCTTTCATTTTTATGTGATGGTGCCAGCAAAGGATAATACCAAACACACACACACATATGTCGATACAAGCCTTGCATCCTTTCTTCTTTACCGTTGCTATTTCAAACCAATGATGACAATATGCAGTAGTGAATGGTGTGGAAATAATGTATAATACTATGGAAGTACTGTAGAGTAATACGCCAAAAAAAGAATGTGAAATGAAATGTTGTGCACCGAAAAATCTCATTAAATGTGCACGGATATAAACATTAATTTTTTCCTTCTGGGTAATGGAACTTTTTTTGGTACAGAGCACACGAGTCCTCCTGGCAGGAATGGCGCAAGTATAATTTTATATAATTTTATGGTGCAATTTAAGCTAAATGTTGGCATGGTGAACATTCGCCAGCAAAGAAGAATTTTAAAAATTTTGAAAATTTAAAAAATTTTGAAAATTTAAACATATTTTAAAATTTAAAAAATTTTGAAAATTTAAAAAATTTTGAAAATTAAAAAATTTTGAAAATTTAAAAAAATTTAAAAAAAATTTAAAAATTTTGAAAATTTAAAAAATTTAAAAACATTTTTTTTTTTGGCAAAGATCAACGCTTTTAGAAAATTATTGAAAACTTTCATAAATGCGATAACATTTGATAATTTTTAAAAATTTTTGAAAATTTTAATAACTCTAAGCATATTTTTATGCTGATTTCAATACCGTCGCGGCGCGTCGGTACTTTTAACAATTTTAGTATTTCTGATGACTTTGAAAGTTTTGTATCTTTAACAATTTTGAAAATTTTAAAATGTTGATAATTTATATAATTAAATTGAAATTCGAAATGTAACTAGTGAAGACAAAAACCACATCATTCAACATAGCTCTGTTAAGCATTTTGCAGAGCTCTGTCAACATGTGAAAATGACCGAATATAATAAGAGACACGATTTGTAGTTTATTTTTAAATAAACATATATTACACAGTACAACAACCAATCTGGGGGGTGAGAAGTTCCAAGTCAGGGTGATGGTACTAGGTCAGTATAGTAAAATCCTCAAAGAGTTTCGCGTTCGTATGTGTCAGTTTTTTTTTTATGACCTTTTACATTTTTTCCTTATCTTGATGTTTTTTCGCTTAGTTGTAAAACTTTGGCAAAAACGTAGTTTGACATAACTCGAGAACGACTAGTTCGATTTTGCTGAAACAAATTGAGAAAAATTAAGAATTACATATCCTTTAATCCATTCATATACTGTTTCTCTACCAAATCAACATTTTTGCAATTATAAATAAATTTATGAAGAAAATTTTGTCAAAAATGTTTTTTTTTTTTTTTAATCATATAAATCCCAAACGGAAAAAAGTGTCAAGTCTTATAACTTTTACGTAAGGCCACATAACCTATAAACAAAATGCGTCATAGATTATTAGTAAATTATATAGGCCAAACATCAAAATTAATATATTCGAAGCAATAACGTGAAACACGCAAAAAATGGCATCCATATTCTTCAGAAGAATTTCAGAACTCTGAATTTTCCACTATTTATGCTACCTATATGTGAACAATTTTCGTCCGTTGTGTCTAAACGAAGAATTCTCGCTCAACCAAACCTATACCAAATCATTGCCATCAGAAGGTGCTTTCAAAAAATGCCATCCACATTTTTAAGAACAATTTCAGAACTCCAAATTCTTCATCTTTTATGTTAGTCACAGAGCCTAACATAATTATGTTAAATGTCAAATTCCAAATTTATCTTCACTCACATAGAAATAGCAGGCATCGAAAATAAAATTAGCAAAAGATACCAGAGCATGTTGTTAAAATCTAACATCATATCATTGTAAAATGATTATTTGTGATTTGTGTGAAACTCCCATGGGGGCGATCCCAAAATTAGGCGAACTGACGTATAGATGGTGCCAGTAGATTAAAAAAAAATTATTTAGGTGAAAAGTGGCAACGTTATAAAACATATATTTTAAGTTTCAAAGCCTCACGTTGTTTAGTATTTTTATTTGAGCCATCAAAAGCAAACGATCTCAGTAAATTAGTAAACATAAAAAAATGTGATCACCGTTACGTGCGATAATTCAATGCTTCAATTTGAAAGGTCTCAGTCTAACCAATATTAAAGCCGAGCTAGATTATTCTTCTCTGGGGGAGTCTGCATCCTTCGTTTACAACTGTAAAATATTAGATAGCATAGTTTAAACGGGGCCGTATGAGTTCCCAAAACGAACATCGTAGTGGTGGACCAGTGGAGGTGTACACGCCAGACGGAAAGAAAATCCATAAAATGGTATTGGATGATCTTCGGCTGAAGATGAGTGCGTGAGTTAGCTGAAGTGATAGGTATTTCAAAAAATGCTATACATCGTTTACTGACCGAAGATTTGAAGATGAGAAAGCTGTGCGCAAGATAGGTGCCGCCCTTGCTTTCAATAGAGCAAAAACTGTATGCTGAAGATGTTTTAGTAGAGCGTTTGGTGATGTTTCACTGCAATAAATTCGAATTTTTGCGTCAATTTATAACCATGGATTAGACATGAGTCCACCTCTTCACACCTGAGACAAAGAATCAAAGCAGTGAACTGGAATGGGAAAATTGTGTGCAAAGAAGGTGAGGACGGTTCCATATGTAGACTAAGTCATGGCGCCTGTTTTTTGGGATGCGCATGGGATTATTTTTACCGATTATCTTCAGAAAGGAAAAACCATCAACGGTGAATACTATCCTAATTTATTGCAACGTTTAAGTGATGAAATTATGGAAAAAGGACGCATTTGGCGAAAAAGAAAAAAAAAATTTTTTCATCAAAACAATGTTGCATTTCACACTTTCAGTATTGCAATGGCCAAAATTAATAAATTAAAGTTGAATTTGCTTCATCACGCACCTTATTCGCCAAATTTAGCTACAATTTTCTATTTTAAACTTGAATAAAAGACTCAGTGGTAAAAGATTTGCTAGAAATGAGGAGGTGGAGTCTGCGGTTTATTGCTATTTTAAGGAGTTTGACATTTCTTACATAGACAGGGTATAAATGCTATTGAATATTGCTGGAGAAAGTAAATCAAAGTAAAAGATTATGTTGAAAAACATACAAAATTTTTTGTGTCTTCTTTGTTCTGACGGATAGATTTGGGACTGCCCTCGTGTCAATTTTAAGATTTTATATGCGTATAATTTTTATAACTTTTGTTACGAATTTTCAAAATTTAAGCTTTTGTCGTACTATACGTTTCCTGTTATTAAGTTAATCTATATTTCCTTTGGCTCCTTAAGATTCAAGATAAAATTTTAACATATATTTTGCCACCTAACTAACATCATCAATTAAAAATATGTCTCTTTTGTTCTCATTTTAAGCACGAATCACAAATTTTTATACATAACAAAGCCCATTTCGTTTTTCAGTGAAAAGAACATAAAGTTTTCTAATTCAATGCTTTAACTGTTAACTGCAAATGAAGCTCAACTACAACCCATACTTTGTGTCATAGTTTTCGTAGCCAAGAACAAAAAAAACAAATGAAACAAATTTCCAGCACAGCTAAATTATATTTATTGTCATTCTGTTGACTTCCTCAAGAAAAGAAAAAACAATGAAGTCACCATTAACTCCACAAATACCATTACCAGCAACAGCACCACCACATACGGTTATAGACCATTAAATTATGATTACAACGACAACGACGATACGAAACATATCATATTTGATGATACCTACAACAGACGGATAGCTTTGCTTAGCACAACAATCCACAATCGAGGGTAATAATCAGCAGCAGCAGCGGTTGAGAATCTCATTATGGGACTACTAGAGAGAAACTAGATGGCAACAAGCCGTCATCACTGCCATCACAAACTTCTCATTGCCACCACATGACTCCAACCAAGCGCTGCTGTGACTGGGAATAGTGCTGGCAAATAAAACGCGTGTATGTGTGGAAAGTTCTGGCAAATTGTCATTTCTTTGCACGACATTCCAGATGTGTAATGGAAAACAAAGCTGGGACACTCTATAGTCTGGAGAAACATCTACGACAAAACAGTGACGTTATTAGCAGATTTCATATTTAATCCTCGTAGGTAATGAAATCAAACAAAACGATATTTTTGGACGAACAAATGATAGTATTTTAACAAAATAGCATAAACAAAAACACACAATTAATGCATTCAATTATCGTTGTTTTCCGCTATCTTCTATTTCTTTTCTACTTCTATAGACTGGAAATGGAAACCTTCAAAAACTGGCACAACAAACGAGAGCCCAAAGATTTATAGAGTTACTTAATCGACAACTACCAGGAGAATGAGACGCTTTTGGTAACATCATTTAATCCATAAAACAAAACAATCGAAATAAAATTCAGTAAATTAACTCCTACAATTGTAAATGGTCGGTCCATAACCGTAAATTACAAGGTCACAATGAACATTTATATACCACATAATAGGAATATATAAGAAAAGCTGACACAGGCACACGCCTGAGGTGGATTTATGACATGATATTATTAAAGGCGATAATAATCGTATAATAACAAGTTATTATAAAACATTATACATATGACATTTACGACAATACTTTTTAGACAAGGTTGAGAAATGATATAGAGAAAACAAGAAAATATAGATATGCCATTACATCCTATTGGATTTTTTATTGCTATTATAAATTAAATATAAATAAACTAAGACAGAAGGAAAAGTGAAGCGATATAACTCAACTACTCGATATAACTCAGTACGATTTGGCTCGAGGAAAGCATGCCCGATGACGGAAATTGGAGTGTACTGTGTCCTGTGTGTTAAAAAAGGCGGCCCAAGTGTTTGTAAAAACTATAGCGGTATCAGTCTTTTACCCATTGCTTATAAGGTCCTGTCGAATGTGATATGTGAAAGACGAAAGCCGAGTCTAACTGCCCTTATCGGACCTTATCAGTGCTGCTTTAGACCTGGTAAATCAACAACTGATCAGATATTCACACTACGACAAATTCTAGAGAAGACCCAAGAAAAACAGATCAACACGTACCATCTTTTCGCCGACTATAAAGCTGCCTTCGATAGCCCGATACGGCAAAAACTGTATGAGGCCATGTCCGAGTTTGAAATTCCTACGAAGCTTATACGTCTTTGTAGAATGATACTGATCTTTTGCAGTTTTAAAAGGATCTTGTTTGATTTCCTTCAACAAAGAACGCTCTTCTCGATCAGTTAATATTTTGCCTTGACCTTCTCTACTTCTATTAGCTAACCTAAACTCATCACGGAATCTTTTAATAACATCGTGGACAGTGGACTTGCTTCTTCCAACTAATTCAGCAATTTCTCTCACTGTTTTACCCTTAAGATTTAATTTCACTATTAATTGTCTTATTTCGACAGTAGATTGCTTTCTCTTCGGGGCCATTTCTAATAAATTTTTATTATTGGGTGAACTAGAAATGTCTGTCAATAAATGACTAAATGTGACAAAAAAAAAAACAACAAAGCATATTTGTAAACTGACTGTTATGCGATTATGCGTTGAGTACAAAAAAATTGAGTTAATTTTGTTTTTCCTATGTAAATTTATAGTTATCATGGAGAATGTTGTTATTTTTTTTTTTTATATTTGGAAAGACTAGAGTGTAGAGTGCAAATAAAAACAAAAAAAATTATTACGATTTGTTTTAGTTCAGAGAACGTATATGTAAATATCATACAAACACTTGTCCGATTATGCGATGGAGCCACTGTATAATTCTCTACTAAATGCTTGTCGTGAATTGTCGCTGAATCGCTTATTAATGATAAAATAAAAAAGAATTGTGTACTCGTATAATAACAAAAGACACTACAAGCAACATTGTCGGTAAATGACTACAAATTAAAGTTTCGATCCTTTTATAGTCAGCTCTTCAGTATGCATATTTTGAGACGCCGCTGATTTTGATATACCCAAAAAGCCGATTTTTTAACAAGCCGTAATGTATACAATGTAATACCTGTGACATATACTATAATTGCTATAGAAATAAGTATGACTTTGGCTTAAATAGGTGCAGTGCCTAAACCTTGTAAGCGCCCGAATACTTACAATCGTAAGCATGTCGTCGAAGCATGACATAAATGAAGCAATGACATAAATGAAGCATTTTCCTAATGTTTCAAAGAAAAATATGACCCCATAAACAATGCTCTGAGAAATTTTAATGCCAAAATATGAGGGGTCTAGGCCAAGGGCCGGAATAGAATAGAATAGTTAGCTTTGTTTTAACAAAACTGGAGTCTGGTTTCAACATAAAGACTACCATGATTAACAGCACTAATCGCACAATGATAGATGAAAGGCTTGTTTCCAATGTCCTGGACTTCATATGATTCTAACTTAAAATAATGAATGGCAACGTTTATGCGCAGTTTTCACTTCCTAGATTTTGATAGCAAATCGAAATGTAAGGATGTTTTTCCTGTAAGGATGTTTTCAAAGTTAACTAGCAAATCCTTTTACTAAACTCATCCCTAATGTTAAATTTTAAGTGCTTGAAAAGAACTGTAAGCGTCTGTTGTGTATAAACCCCAAAAAGCTTTTAACATGTAGTTCCTTATTCCCTGTAAGCATTTGATACTCTTCGTAATTTAAGCATAATTTTAACAATTTCGAGTTTCCCTTTTCCTTTCATTCTCTCTCTCTCATCATTGGACATTTTTCCTTATTTTTGTTCACTTAAACAGTCATCCATCATACCAAGTGCAGTGTTTTCCTCCTTTTTTATTACTTTCCACTGATTTTCAGGAGAAAAAAACATTAAAGAAAGAGAGTAAGATAGGGAGGGAAAAAGAAGGATGGAACCAAAAACAGGAATACTCTTTAAGTGTCCGTTATAACCTGTCAGGTTCATGCACATCCTTCATCCTTCATCATTTGTGCTTAATCAAATGTTTGATATCTTATGAAAATGAAAACGAATGAATTTTTCTTTTTCTATTAAAGGGAAACCATTGAATGAACAAAAGAGTATGAGAAATGGGAGGCGAACGGCCAGGGAGGCAAACGTATCATGTTACGCAAAAGTATAAGAGGAGATAGTCGGAAGATAGATATGATTGCTAGTGATCCTTGGAAAAATATTCATAACTTTTATGTATTTATTTATTACCTTGATTGGCATTTCTTAAGAAAACTCATTGAATTTTGGTTTGCGGATAAAGGAAGATAAACGATACGATTTCTTTGTCCAAAAGGGGAAATAAATAAAAAAGAGAATTAGGCAAACTCGCATCAGATATTGGGATGGACAACACTGAGTCTTCGTCTTTGTTCGACGTGTGCTTATTCTTTACAGTAACCCGTGAACCTTGGGATAAAAAGGGGTACATTAGTGAGTGATATATAAGCAAAAGATAAGTGGACAATAACATGATCTTTTGGTTATAATCAAAATCGACAAAAACATCATTTTTGTATGATTTACGTTGGGATCAGGAAGACCGTACATTATAATAAGTCTGGATTCAACCAAATTATTATAAAGGGAGATTTTTTAATCCTAGTTTTTTTTTTTAATCGAATAAAACACTCAAATTTGCATCATGTATTAAATTCTTTTATTGGAATCGATAAATTGGTCTTTGCCATTTAATTTTTAAAGACAATTTCATGTAAATGTTGTCCACAGCTCCGTCTCAAAGTGTCCATTCGGAAGGTCCAATTTTTCGTCACTTTTTCGAGCATTTCGTTTTGTATTCCACGAATAACGCGTGTTATGTTATCCTGCAAGGCTTCAATAGTGTTCAGCTTGTCCACATAGACTAACGACTTGACCTAACCCCAAGAAATAATCAAGAGGCGTTAAATCGCAAGATCTTGGGGGCCAACTCACAGATAAGCTGCTCAAAAAATTCACCACTCAACATATCCATTGTTTCACGAGCAGTGTGGCATGTTGCACCGTCCTGATGAAACCACACAAGTTCAACTCAGTCAATTGGACCAAAAAAGATAGCGTTTCATGGCTCGATATCGTTACCGTTGACAGTAACGTTTCTTCCACGGTCGTCTTTGAAGAAAAATGGACCGATGATGCCACCAGCCCATAAACCACACCAGGCACCACACCAAGAAATGAGCCTCATCGCTGGACACAATTTTTCGATAAAACAACGGATTTTCATTGAGATTTTGTAAGGCCCATTCAACAAAAATTACACGTTGTGGTAGATCATTCGGCTTCAATTCTTGCGTGTGTTGAATTTTATAGGCTTTTAAACCCAAATAGACTTGTACAATTTTCCTTGTGGTTGAGTAACACATGCCTAATTGACATTTCACGATCGCCATTAACACTGGTCGCTACGGCTGCATTAATTTCTTCGGTACGCACTCTACGCATGCGAGTCGATGGTTTTATGTCCAACAAAGTAAATTTGATGCGAAATTTGGAGATAACAGCACGAATTGTTGATTCAGCAGGTCGATTATGATGACCATAAAATGGTTCCATCAAACGATGCACACTTGTCACAGAGCACGAAGTTTGATAATAAATTTGATAATAAATTTCAACGATTTGCAATCGTTGCTCGTTTGTTAGTCTTTCCATGATGAAATGGGAGAGTATACTGTACACTTTCAACTTTGACAGATGACGTTTGGACGCTATTACCAACCAGTGCTGCCAACCTGAAAAACTTAAATCTTAAAAAATCACCCTGTATAGTTTAACAATTTTTGTACATTTTTTTCATTTTTTTACCACTGGAAATTAGTTTTTTTTTCAAAATTCTATTAATAACTGGTATTAAAGGGGGTGTATCTGAAGACAGTATAGAGTAAACACATCATAGTTTTCAGGTAGAATAATTAAAAAGTAAAAATAAATATTTTACATACATGGGCGGTGCCAAAACTAGCCGACCTGATGGTGCCAGTAGTTTGAAAAAAAATATTTTGCTAAAGAGTGATAACCTTTACATAAAACATATATTTAAGGTTTCAAGACGCCCCGTTGTTTAGAATTTTTATTTGAGTCGTCTAAAGAAAACGATCTCAACGAATTTGAAAACATTGAAAAAATTGGTCACCGTTATGTAATTCGACATATCCACTTGAAAGGTCTCGGTCCAATCGATATTAAAGTCTAGCTAGATTCTACCCTGCTGGGAGAATCTGCTCCTTCATTTACGTCTGTAAAACATTGGGTAGCAGAGTTTAAACGAGGCCGTACGGGCTGCCACGACGAACACTGTAGTGTTGGTGTCGACCACGGCAGACGCAGTTAAAAAAATCCACAAAATGGTATTAGATGATCGTCGGCTGAAGTGCGTGCGTCAGCTAGCTGAAACGATAAGCATTTCTAAAAGTGCTGTACATCGTTTATTGACCGAAGATTTGAAGATGAGAAAGCTGTGCGCAAGATGGGTGCCGCGCTTGCTTTCAATAGAGCAAAAACAGTGTCGTGAAGATGTTTCAGTAGAGTGCTTGGTGATGTTTCAACGCAATAAAACACAATTTTTGCTTCGATTTATAACGATAAATGAGATATGGGTCCATCACTTCACACCTGAGACAAAGGAACAGTCAAAGCAGCGGACTGGAACAGGAGAATCGTGTCCAAAGAAGGCGAAGAAGGTTCCACCTGCAGGCGTCTGTTTTTTGGGATGCGCATGGAATTATTTTTATTAATTATCTTCAAAACAGATAAACCATCAACGGCGAATACGGCAGAAGTTGTGGAGTTACTATGCAACCGGGTGCTACATAAAGTAGCAGAGATGGTAAGATAGGTCCCGTCTACGCCACAGGGAATTAACTTCCTACTAATGCACTTAATTTGGTATCTTTGGACTGAAAGAAAACGCCTACATTTGCGGTATGTTATTCCCAATATTGTTGATTTATACATCTAGATAATTTACTTGGCTATCCCAGAAAGGCGCTGACGACCCCATTGTAATATACCCAGTGCTTTTAGGACACTCTGAATAAGATCTTGACAGCAAGACCCAAAATTTCAGCACAGCGAGTTTGTACTCAGTGTGACAAAATATAGTCGCGGGCTCCTTCAAAGTTCCAAAATCAAAATATGAATGTAGTTTTGTTACATGATGATATGAATGTTCTTTCATATAGATGTGTCATATATCCAGATAATCAAATTTTACTTGGCTATCCCAAGAAGGCACTCACAACCGCATTATAACATACCCAGTGCTTTTGGGACACCACGAGTTTGTACTCAGTATGACGACATACGAGTATAGTCGCGCTCTTCTCTAAATTCCAAAATCAAAATATGGATGGATTTAGATGTGTCATAACCTTAAAGTTTCATATTCGATGTCACGTTATTTAAGTGAGCCCAGCTGCCGTGCAACCCCGGACATGCCATCCATCAATTAGGAGAATTAAATTGTCTTGTAAATATTTTTGTTCAAATTACAGCGATATTCATTGGCAGGGCAGCGATCGTATATTTCACTTAACTGTACAGCTGTTAACTAAATATAATATTTTTAAATTGTTATTAAAATAAAATGCGAAACTGTTGATCTCATCCCTTTAAACTACATAATCAGATAATTGTATTTCCATGTTAGTGCATTTTCATATTTCCTTAATCTTTAATCCATATTCTTTAATCCTCAACAGATAAATTTACAATATTTACTCCATCCCTGCAATAGTCCTGCGGCATATCGTGAGTCAAAACACTTGTAATGATTTGTTAAATGTAATTTTTATTACTCCCCCCCTAAGTAAGACAATGCCGGTGCGTGTGAAGGGATGGTGCGGAAGGGTTGTAATATTATAATTAATATTATTTTTTCATTGTTTCTGAACAAATGAAGCGAAAAATTATAAACTCCATGAATGGCCATAAAAATTTCAATAAATCTTGGAGGGAAAATATATAAAAACCTTTTCATTTCTATATCGTTAAAGGAAGAGTTGAGGTCCCTAAAAAATATTGTATGTACGTGGGTGCGCCTGAATAATTTAATGGCGGATAACAACAGCAAAAGGATGTGGAAAGACAAAACGACACTACAGGAAGTAAAAGAATTACAACGAATTAACTATGTATAGACAGTAGCATGCGAATGAATTATGGAAGACATTTATTTTGTAACGTTAAGCAGTCTTTGTGCCATGAAGTAAATGTATGCGAACATAAGTTATTCATACTTTTGTGGCAGCGAATTACTGACATTGATTAAAAGCAGGAGGGTACCTTCAGAAAAGCCTACCTTCCTTTCAATGTTTAGTTTGTAATTATGTTTAAAAGTTCACCAATAGTTCGATTTTGAGTTATGTTTAAAAAATACACCTTCATTTCATGTTTAGATTAGTTTCTGACATGAAATATAAAGAGAAACACGTATTCATTCGGTTTCATTGTAAAGAAAGCTCAGTCTTTTTACGGTTTGAATATTGTGAATTTACTTGAAGTAGGTTAGAAATTTGTCTCCAATTCATATTCGAAACCACAACTCACTTCATACATTGATCCGTTTTTTCACCCAAAATCAGAATTAGAAACACGCATTGACTCTGTTTCTCTACCGAAATATAATCGAGCAAATATTTTGATTCTTGACTCTTAAACGAAAATATGGTTTTATGCAACTTCGTTTCTTAGTTTGAATCGGAAGTGAAATCAAATGTGGCGGCAAACTGCGAAAGTTAAAAATGTTTCAAATAATTAATTTTCCGAATTTACGAAACGAAGCACTCAAAAATTTTCACTGCTGCTCAAAAAAAAAGTTATTTTGATTTTATTAAAAGTTTTCAAATTTAGCACACACACAAAAGGTTTCATAAACTGAATCAGAATCAACAATTAAATTTTTTTAATTTGGGTTCCCACAAATAAACAATCTCGGATTAAATTTTGATTCGCTAACGGTCCCTGCTTTAAATACAACGAAAAAGATACTTCGCTTCGAAGGACCAAAACAAACTGTAATTATAAGTATTCCGCACTCGTCTTATAATATAGATCAGAACTGAAAACTGTTATTTATAAGCTCTAGTTTCTTACAAGAAAAATGGAGATTAAAATGCAAAAGATAAAAAATGTTCAAATACTTCTTGTAAATTTTTGTTGCCAGGCTTTCACAAATTTTGACAGCTAATTAAATATTATGTTTATCATTTTGAACTGAACGAGTGAAAACTGAACACAAATATGAAAGGCTTCATAAATTCAATCAAAATTAAAGCTATTTACTGTTTCGATTCGATTCAAACAACCATAATCAAAATCGTTTATTGTTTCGTGTCTAATGTATGAACAAGAATTAAAATTCAATACAATCGTGATTCGATTATCGGTATCAGAATTGAAATTGAACACATCAAACGCATCGGAATCAGAATCAAAATTATGTATAATTTTGATGTGGGCATCAGAAACTTAAACAAATCAATGCAGATCTCCGATTTGATTTCATTTCAATTGCTATCCCTGCCTAAAAGTAATGAGCACAATTTTGTTGAGTTTTATTGTTAAAGGTTCATTGACATTCCACACCCAACAATTCAATTCAAATTTGGAAATATACTGAAGATAGATATCCCTGAACTGTTTATAGTTAAGGAAGAGATAGTAGCCCTTATTTGATTTACTCCTAGATGTACCACAACCACTTATGAAGTCCGTTATCCTCTTGTAAAAATTTCCAAACTCTGGAAAAACTTCGACTTTAAATTATTCGGATATAATTTCACTAAGTAGGTGAATCATTGGATGCAAGTATTTAGACATTTTAAGCCTTTCGTGACAAAGTAATTGGTATATTTGGCTGAATTGTCTGCTTCCGCATGTTCACAACTCAGCCACAATCAAATCACAATATCTATCGTGGGCTACATAGATCAACAGAGAGTCTAGTCAATTAATTAATTATGGCGACTAGAATTCAAAACATTACATATTATGCAAGGTGTGAAGAAAACTATTTCAAGCGCTTCTTTTGGTAACTTTTTGATGCTAGATTGGAAGAATGACTGATTCTACCAAGCAAAATACAGGAACTCATTTTTTAGGTCCCCAACTATATCGAAGGGGTTTCCATTCGAAAAAAAATCCAGACTCCGGAGTAAATTAAAATCCTAAGCTGTTAGATGGGTATAACGTCATCTATCACTCAACCTCAAAATGTTTAAACCGGCCTGCAAAGATGTATCAGGTCTATCATTGTCGTGATGAAAGGTCATGTCTCAGTGGTTTACCAATTCAGCCTTAACTCTTAGTCATTTCATCAAGTTTAATCAATTGTTGAGAACACGCTTCACAATTAATGGTGTGATTCCTTAGAATCAGTTCCAAGTATACCACTCCTTTAAAGTCACACCACGTTGACAACATTATATTTTTTGATGCAATTCAACCTTTGATGAAGTTGAAGTGTCTTTACTTTGCATACACCAGGATGTGTTTCTGTTGACATTATTGTAAAGCACTGACTTTTCATCGCCAATGACAGTACATCATTTTGGTTATGTTTAAGCAACAAATCAAAGAGCTCATGTGGATTTCCTTTAGCCCATGAGAAACCCGAATATCAAACTTTTTGATGAGGCAAAGCTATCTCAAACTGCTTTTAATGGTTTTGTGCGACGCATTCAGCTTCTCTGCCTCATCTCGAACATGAAAATGTTGGTCTGAGTCAAGCCCAAGAACCTCATTTGGCCGACAGGGGTCATCGTTTAGTATGAAATTTTCCGAACGTCGAATATGGCAAAAATGCTCCTTTTGTATCACTGAAGAACTCAAATGTCAGTCACGTAATGCCATGACATTTAATAACAAAACATAACAAAAACACCAACTTTTAGACGAATCAGGCAGTTGATTATAGTCAATAGAAAGGTGGTGCGTATCAACTTGTTTTTACGGGTTTTCTCCAGAATTCATTATAATCAGCATAATTTGTTAGTCATCGATTTACAAAATCGTCTACTACCGTGATTACTTCCAATTTGAACAGAGAGGAAAGACCTCAGACTTTGACACAATGAAGTCAATACTTTACACACGATGATCAAATGGCTGAACCCGAGATAGTCGATAAACAAACTTGAATCACTCTTTTATACTCTTAAATTTCAGTCATCGCATTAAATCATGCATTCGTTTAGCCAAATCGGGTTTAAGAACTAATTCATATTCGCTATTACCTCTTCGCCTTATAATCGTATAGGCCTGCTAACAGCCAGCGGCTCTCGCAATTCCACTATTCCAATATTCCCTTCGCTCATTTGTGCTGCAATCAGGGGAAAACAACCTGTTAAAGTGTTCTATTCATATTTCCACCACACTATGCGTGTCTGTCATCATATAATATAATATAATATTAAACATTTCATGGTCTAATGAAAGGAAACCAAACGAAGGATTCCGCTCAAAAAAATAGCAGTAAACAGCTTAAAGATAATACTTGTCTATGATATCATATTGCAAGCGCCTTTTTGCTTCCTCTCTTATTTGAAAAGTAATTAAAACTTTAAAGTATTCTTCGTATCAAGGGCATCATAGAAACGAAGAATTGCTCCCAAATTTCTTCACGAATTCAAAATATGCCGTTGAAGGACCGGGTAATTTGGTATTTACGTTATAGAGATTATCGTTTGCAAACGAAAAAAGGGGCAGCAACTCTAATGGTAATATAATATTCATTATAAGCTAATTAATCAGAATGCTTCTTCAGTTATTAATTAATTAATCAATTAATTTGATCTGATTAGTTAAATAATGATGGAAAGAATGTAAAAAAGTTAGAATTGCTCCCTCTCTCCCATTTGGAAGAGATAGAATTGAATATTAGTGTAGGCGCATGAAGTGTTAATAAATTCATGTTGCTGTAGCAACCGAACGGCTAATGACAGTGAGCTCATTATTTGACAAGCGACAGTCGATTGTGTTGTTTTCAAGCTTACGGAAGCATGTCGTTTTACGTTGCAGTTACATAAAGTTATTGAAATGGAATTTAAATGCAACAATGTTATTGCGTTGTATTTGGCTGGAATTAATGGTTAATTGGCTGCCGATACTTGCGTGTGAACAAAACTTTTATGTACACATTGCAGTGGTACTGGTAGCATCAAAAAATGAAATGGATGTGGATATCCAAATACTGCAATATCGCCAGAAATGGTTCGAAAGGTGAAGGATAGAATTCTATGTAATCCACAACAAAGTACAGTTTAATTGGCGAAACATTTCAATATGCCTGCTCGCTGGGGCGCGTATTAAAAAATGAAATAAATTTGAAGCCCTATAAACTGCCTTTGGACGGTAGATATCATTGGACGTTTCAACAAAACGCGCCATCATCCCACAAAAACCGTAAAACCCAAAATTTTTTTACAAGAAAAAATTCTTCACAATGGCCACCACATTCCCTAGACATAAACTCAATGAATTCGTCCATGTGGTCCAAAGTATCTACTAAAAAATATGAGACGTCCAAAACTTTAAAGACTGATCTTCGTCAAAAATGGGACAAAATACAATCAGGCCTCATTCGTGCAGCCTGTAAAGCCTGATATTATCTGCACTAAAGGCAGCTACATCAAACAATAACATATTTTTCTTAAAATGGTAATAAAATTTATATCGTAAATGATGTTTTTATGTAAAAAAGAAGTCAAAAGTGACAAAAATTACAGAATTTTTATCGTTAACAATATTTGTTATTTCATAATCAATATCCTATGGAGTCATAGGATATAAATGACGACTGGCTTCCAAATGACTACCTATACAAATGTAAATAGGTTGTTTTCCCAATTTAAGGACTCTACCTGAACATTTAATACATTTTATATTCAGTACTCATTTCTATGTCTAGACGCTGTACCCAACAACTACTACTGTTTCTGAAATCCAGGATAAACAACAACAACAACAACAAAACTAGAAACAATCAAATATATGCATGAGTTTCTTTAAAACGCAGACACTTTACTTAATCAGAGTATAAGATATAAATAATGGAAATACAAAGCTCCTACTCATCATTTATAAAGTGAAACAGGGAAAGAAAAATAAAACTCTTGAAGTGTATTAACAAAAGAACTCACAGACTTTATTAAGTAATTTGGATAATGGAAGTTAACCTCCCACAAAATGCTGTTACTTCCACACGCACTCCACTTGCTTGCAATACAGCAAAGACGACAGCAAACGGTACAGCCGACGTTAACAACAAAATGACAGTGTCAGGCGACATCAACAATGGCAACATGCAAACAAAAACGCTCCAGAAAGTAGGAACAAAAAAGATGTAAACATACGTTTCATGCTCCAACTGCTGGATCAGCCGCACCCACGCAACAGTCATACCTAAACGAGCACACGCAGCAGTAGACTCATCCAGTCATCGACTTGAAGCTAACCATAGCGACCAAACCACCACCAAAGTCAACGGCACCATTACCATCTACGCCATCACTACAAACCGTCCGCAAATCAACCAAGTAACCGAATAAATAAATCATCTCCTCTCATGGAAACAAATGTTCGGGCATGAAAAACGTAAACATTAATTGAAAAATATGAATTCTTCATAGGAAAATATCACCACCACCGCCATATGGCGATAAAGGATTTTTACATTTGGCTCGGAAGTTTGTGTTAACATTTGCCTGCAGTTCATATGGGACATTGCACGTGGAATGTTTTAGATGGTCTAAATGAATTGGAGAGATCCATACATGTCACGGTGATTAAACTTGTCCAGCTAATTTGCATTAGACAATGAAACAAACAGGCGGAAAGAAGCATAAAGAAATGTTATCAAACTTTTGTTAATGGATCAGGGAAATTAAGCATCAAAGGTAGTTAGTTTGTCATTTACATTCTAATAAATAAATTTTATTCTTCATGCCCAAATTATATACTTCTGAGGGGGAAAATTTGACTGCTTTCTAAATAAAATGTTATTTCGTAACAAATGTTTCCTCTTTTCCATAAAACAATCATATACAGGGTGTCCGTCGGGAAGGTATACTACTTTGTTTGTTTATAATTTTTGATTAAATGAAAGAGAATGGATCTTATATTGATAAATGTTTTATTTAATGTCAGCAATTACGTATGGAATATAATATCAGATAAATGTCCGCTTCTGTTAGCCTTACAAATGCGAGCCTCTTCATTAATTTCATCACGAATATTTTGTTTGAGTTGCTCAAGCGTTTCTGGCATAAACCTTGGTTTTCAGATATCCCTACAAAAATTAGTCCTTAGCAGTCAAATCAGGCGACCGTGGAGGTCAATCAACATCACCATTTCTTGAAATAACTTGTAGTGGAAAGAGGTCTCGCAGTAATTCTTTTGTAATCCTGGCTGTATGCGATGTGACACCGTCTTGTTGATACCACATGTTAATCAAGCCCAAAGCATGCAGTTGTGGCCTTAAAAAATTTTCAATCATATCACGATATCGCTCCCCATTGACAGTTACAGTACTGACCAAATTGCACATCAGGCTGTCACCTTTAATGGATGCAAAGATGACTGATGAATAATTTGAGGGTTTTCCGTTGTCCAGAACCGACTATTCTGTTTATTCACATATCCATTCAAATGAAAATGTGCCTCGTCACTCATTATGATTTTTTCATGAAAATCGGGGTTGTCATGGGCGAGCTGTAACATCCTATTGGCATATGTACGGCGGCGTAAATGGTCTTGTGGAAGAAGTTCTTGTGTCAACTGAATCTTAAATGGAAACAAATGCAAATCCTTGTGCAAAATTGTGGGCATAGTTGTTCTTTGAAGATCAAGCTCCTGAGCACAGCGTCGAATTGAGGTTGATGGATTGTTTTGAACACTTTCTTGAGCAGCAGTAATGTTTTCAGCCGATCTTGCAGTACGTTGTTGTCCATGCTTGGCCCTATCAGCAACAGACCCTCTTTCTTCGAAATCATTCACTACACGACAAATAGTGCGTCTTGTTGGCACGTTGTTTCTCCCAAAAATTTCACATGACTTTCTCATCGTCACAATAATCGATAATTAATTTTGATAAAATGATTTAACGATTAAAATACGTTGGCTTATCGAATATTTTTCCATAATAAATTTCGTCTCTACTTCACAACTGCCAAATATGAACTGTCAAGACTAATGTTTACCAAAATGACGGCAAGAAAAAGTAGTATATCTTGTCGCCGGACACCCTGTATTAAAAGGATATGGGCTTCGGTTTGCCTTCACCTTTTTAACGCAAAAGTGGGAGCAGCTGCTGATGTTCACTGAACACCAAACTGGTAACTCAGATTTTTGTTAGACAGATTTGAGTTAGGCAGTAATTTATCTGCTATGCATGTGCTTTCTACCTTGGATCGAAGTCAACTGGTGGTCCAAAAGGCAGCCCTCTAATGTACAGGGTGGCGCATCAAGTGAGCTACAATAAGAAATTCAAATAACTTTTTTTTAATCTTAAAGCAAAATTCCTAATCTTCTGCATAAATTGCGATGACTTATTATCTTCTAATTTTACTCCACTAACAAGATCGTGAAAATTGTCTTGGGTCTATTTCCCGAATGTTTTTAATAAATCTTCTTTAACCGCTGCATGTTGGCATGGTGGGGCGCATTTTGCGGACGGATTGGGGGCTTCGCATTCGTGCTGTTCGCATTGTTTACCGCGGCATTTTTTTTTCCTATGCAGCATATGGGTTGTCGGTGTGGTACGAAGCAGTCACGAGCTCTGTGGGATCTCGTTTGATGCAGTCATGCCATCAGGTAATACTGCTTGCTTACATTCCTGTATGTAAAACGGTTTCCACGGATGTCCTACAGGTTTTAATGGGAGCTGTTCCTCTTGACTTGGAGGTTCTGCGTCGAGCAATTGACTTCCGGGTAAAGAAAGGAAGCTTGGTGGCCGGTATAGACCTTGTGAGGGATATACAGGCCATAGAAAACCCGACTAGGCTAGAATGGAGGGCAGTTTTGGGGGAGTGGGTGACAAACAGATGGCAAGCCAGATGGGTTCAGTCGCACAAGAGTAGAGCCACATACGCTTTTGTGCGGGACGTTTGCGAGTCTGGGCTTCATATTGACGGCCATGGTTCTTTGAACGAGTTTCTGTTCAAAAGAGGTCTGTCCAAAAGTAGTGTTTGTGACTGTGGGCATCAGATAGAGGATTGGAAGCATGTTATATGCGGCTGTCCTCTTTATGAGGATATTAGGAATTTGGACGCATTAGGAATTGTGAGGGTTGGAGACAATTGGGAGGTGACGAATATGTTCTCTTCAGGAAACAGGCTGGCTGAAGCATCGTGCTGGCTGTGGTTGCCAGAACACCTGTTTTCAGTGATCTTGCATTACGTCAGGTTCTCCTTCGTCGATTAGGTTGAGGTGTCTAGATAGGCCTCACTCCTAACCGGGAGGAAGTTCACTTTATACCAGTGACTTCAAAGGTACTTTGACTGAGTGAGGAAGCAAGCCCTGGGGAAATTTTCCAAAGAGATATGCTTCTTATCTCAAAGGTGCTTTGATTAATCTTTTCGGGATTAATCTGAGATTCTCAAAGGGCCATGTGTGATGGCACACCGTGAGTAATGCTTTTATAGCGAGACCCACGTAAAACTAAAACAATTGTTGTTAACCGCGGCATATTAAGTCTTTTGACGAGGAGGGTTTAAAATTATATGCGACATATACTCACAAACGTTTGGAATTTTGTTCGCTATAACATGTTGAAATTTTGTTTCGTTCCGAGTAAACAGTTTGAAGAGGGGTGGGAGGAATTTATGATAGTACTTGAAGGAACTCTACGTCATAAGAAGCGAAGTATGGTGAACTAACCAATTAACTGAAGGAACTTTCCAAACAACCCAATATATATATATATATATATATATATAAACCAATGTAGTATTTTACACAATTTTTCAAATTATTTCGAACCATATCGTGCTGAATAATCAAAAATTTAGGCAGCCCTCTAATGATAATGCCAACGTAGTCAAAAGCAAGCAAAAATCTGAATTACCCTCTATAGTATAATTGGTTATAACATTCTTCTTTGTCCAGAATTTCACTGATTTCACTGTTATGACAGAAAAAATTCGTATACTCAGACACTGTCTCATTGATGGTCGCAAATACTTATCATCCACAATGTCGATATCTCCTTCTTCAATTTGTATTGTCTTCGTCTTGGACCTCTGGAGAAACATAGTCACACATAACACCTGGTAACACTTTGCAAAAAACGACTCATATCTAAGCATATATGCAGCAGCTAAGAAACGGAATCAACGTTCGTCCTGTTGCTTGTTATGAAATGAATGGTAAAAAAAAACAATGCGACCACTACCCACCCATGCGGGAAGCCAATACGTTTTTCTTCTGCTAAAACGGAAGCGAGACTTAAGCGGTCCTACTACTCATGACGACAGTCGGGTAGAATGAACCTCACAAACTTAGCTTTTGTTTATGCTTTCCGTACATTCGAATGACATTATATTACCCAGTGGCCACTGCCATCAACAACATTAACAGCGACAACACCACCAACTTCTTTCGCACACTTTCGCTTAACATATGAGCGTATAGAACGGACATTCGCATTACTCTTCTCCAAGCTTACAATTTGTTACAATTGCTGGCAACACCCTCAAGGCAACAGGGATGATATCCTAAGAATGGCTGGGAGGGTCAGAGCTGTGTGTGGACGTACGTATGTGTTACATGGAAGCAGTTACTCGCGCCCATTTTTTAATGTATAATCATTATTACAGTCGTTATTTATTGTTTGTTTGCCACGTTTTCCTGGTGTTGTGGTATGGAAAATGTGACGCTGGGGAACGGCAAAGGAAATGACAACTGCAAACAACAGTTTAATACCGCAAGAATTTTGAGGAGTGTAGAAAAGCTTAGGTCAAGTTATAGGAATCTTAACGTAGCATAATCAGATACAACATTGTCAGTTATAACTATGTTTCAACAAGGGAAATGGGAAGGGAGGGTATCAGAGATTTGAGTATAGTATCTTCTGCATGATAGGAGTTTTATTGGAGTAGTAGAGATAAGAATCTATGCAGATTTCTTACGGATTGTATTGTAAATGCTTCTATAATGCATTTTTTATCAAAAATGCTATTATACGATATTATCTGTAGTCCAGCATAATGTATTATAAATAACAAATCTTAACGTAACATAATCAGATACAACATTGTCAGTTTTAACTATGTTTCAACAAGAGAAGCGGTGACTATCTCTGGTACTATCAGAGATTTGAGTATAGTATCTCGTGCATGGTAGGAGATTTGTTAGAGTATTATTATATTTCTTGCGGATTGTATTGGAAATGCTCCTATAATGAATTTGCTATCAAAATGCGATTATATTATCTGTAGTCCAGCAAAATGTATTATAGATAACAAATCTTAAAGTAACAAATCTTAACGTACAACACTGTCAGTTTTAACTATGTTTCAGCAAGAGAAGTGGTGGATATCTCTGGTACTATCAGAGATTTAAATATGGTATATCCTACATGATAGGCGTTTTATTGGAGTAGTAGAGATAACAATGTATGCAGATTTCTTGCAAATATGGTATTATCTGTAGTCCAGAAAAATGTATTATGAATAACAAATCTTAACGTAACATAATGAGGTACAACAATGTCAGTTTTAACTATGGAGATTTGAGCATAGTACCTCCTGCATTATAGACGTTTTATTGGAGTAGTAGAGATAACAGTTTAGGCATATTTTTCGCAGATTGTATTGTAAATGCTTCTGTAATAAACTTTCTATCGAAAATTTTATTATATTTAGTCCAGGTTAATGTATTATGACTAACAATTTTTTTTATAAAAAAAATGTTCGTTAGCGATATTTCGATGAGAAATTTTCTTCAGGAAATTAACAATTTTTTGCATTAAAATAAACTGTTGTTTACACAAACTGTGTTGTAAAATAGGAAAATTGTGTTATGGATTGACCACAAAAATATTATATGAATGAAAAAAAAAATCAATAAAAAATTGTTTTATTTTTTAAATATTTGTAAGGGAATCCTTTTTTAGATTATTCGTTACCAATTATTATTTTCGATAACTAGATAATGAATATTTTTAATGAAAGTAGGCTATTGTTACAATAGAATATGTTTTTGGAAATAAAATTTAGTATTCGTCGTTTTACTAAAGATGGTCTTATTATTAATTTAAGGTTATAAGTCTTGGCAGGTGGCAACACCCTACTGGTGAAATATTCGCAATTTTGCATTAGAATTATACAATTTGAGCCGAATGGGATTCAAATGCGGGAACTTTTGTAATTTTTAAGGGCTTCAAATGCGGGAACTTTTGCAATTTGTAATTTTGCTTGTAGAAGCATAACTGCTTCAAGTGGGATAAGTTGTTGCGGGTGGTTTTAAAAGTTCAAGAAAGCTAAATTTGATAGCGATCATTATTGAGAAGTAAAATTCTTTCAATTGCATTAGAGGTGATTCAACAACCAAATTCACGTCGTTTAAAATAACTGAGAATGATTCAAAAGTAAGGAAATTGGAACTCACGACTGGAAATCATAAATAACGAAAGGGTTTTTTGCATCGCATAATGAAAACCCAAAAAAGTGGAAGTCATGGAAACTACGTGGCCATGATTTAACATTGGTAGCCAAGCCTCAATTTACAATTTGCGGTCTACCTGATGTCGTGCTCAGCCCGATTGAAACCATTATTGTGGCTTTCTACTGAACAAAATTGACGAGTTTAAGAAGAGCTCTCAAGAAAAAACGTACCCGCTTCTGCTCAAGGCACGATGAAATCACAGGGATGGAAGTTCGAAGTCATAGCAACGTCAAGGTGCTGTATCAATCAAAAGGCTAGCAACAGTTTGCCCATTTTTTGACAAGCGTTAAGCTTACGAGAGCAAATGTTTTACGTCGCAGTTAAAAATATTATTGAAATGAAAATCAAACGCAACAGTGTTATTGTAGTGCTTTGTATTTCGCTGGTTAATGAGCTACAACATTTACGCGTGAACAAAATATTCGCGTGCTAGATTATTAGACGTTACAATGATACTGGAAGCACCAAAAAAAGACCGTAGAGATGGACACCCAAAAACCGCAACATGGTCGGAAATGGTTCGAAAGGTGAAGGTCAGAATTCATAGTAATCCACTTAAAAGATCACTTCAATTAGGGGCAAATTTCAATGTGCCTGCTCGTAGCATGGAACGTATATTAAAAAATTAACTATGATGAAACCCAGCCAAATTTTCTTTATTTTCAAAACATTGATAAATAAAAGTTAATGAAGAAGTAGAAGCTGATTGAATGCAGCTGGGGCAAATGGACTGTTGTAGTTATTGCTGCAATCAATTTGATGTGATGGTCGACCCTGAACCCGGTTGGAAATTTCTAGAGTATGTGGTGGACTGTATTTTGGGATTGTGGAAATCTTCTGTACCGTAACTAACTTTTGGTTTTACAATTTTAGTGTAATTTCTGGCTTTCGTTAAATATTATCTGACATTTTCCTTATGAAAAATTCACAATATGTTTAGCCCAAAAAAGGCAAAAAGGGTAACATAAAGTACAATTTGATTTAATCTTGCATTATGTATATTCATGGAACGTTTGCAAATCCATTTTATATCTGTTTTAAATTCATTTTTAATAAGTACTGATAAAAAAGATAAGTGCAAACTTCATCTGTAACAAGTTTTGGTAAAAAAGTTAACATGATGTTTATATGTTTATACAATTGGAAAACAATATTTTATTAAAAAAAAACTACCTACAGACCTATAAATAATACATTTTCGTTGTAGAAGTTTATAAAGTAGTAATAAAATTTCAGTCAAAGAAAAAAAGAAGAAAAAAAAAACAAAAAACGCCTTTGAGAATTTACATTATCGGTATACAATATCAGTAAATCATGAGTCTACATTAGTGACCAATTCTGGCGCGACGATTAGGATATGTGACTATCGTGCTTAAGATGACGGTTTCTACTGCCAACACAACCGTCTCTTCTCTTCTTGATAAGCGGTCACCTCGATGTGCGAACAAACACTTCAAATAGTGAGATCTGGAAGTCCTGTAAAACCCTCTCAATCTGAAATTCAAAAACGTTATTAAACAGTGAGCTCGCTATAGTGTATATAAAAGAAAATGCGCATAAACTTACTGAATGTGAGAAGCTTTCACACTCAATGGTTACAAGAGAATTTGTTTATGATCAGTATTTCATAGAAAATACTTTCAAACCACAAAATTCTGAAACCAAAGCAATGACAACCAATTTTTATTAGAAAAATTTGTTGGTGAAAGTTCTTGGAAATTTGAATCAACACAAAGAGGACCCAAAAATAAACTCTTACATCATTGTTCCAATAACCTTTCTCGAAGCACTGCTCTATTTTTTTCACAAAAAGAGCATTCCCTTTTTCCTATGGCTCTTCCCATACAAATGCTTCCGCTCTATTTAAATAGAATGTAGAACAAAAAAAAAGCAACGTAAAACTTTCATTGTTTATGTTTATTAATAACCAACAACAAATGAAACCGAAATGACAATGATGACATGCTGAGTACAAGGAGGTAGCATGAAAGATGATATCTGCCGAGAAAAGGGAGTGATTACAAAATATTATAGACACAGGGCAGTGGAGCTGTCACTTAAGAGCACCAAAGTTAAAGGGGGAAAAAAACACCAAACAGAAATACAGATAAATAACAAAAAGAAAAGAAAACAACAGCAATGAAAGCATGTTATAAATATAAATAATAAACAATATAAATGAAGCCAAAAATGCCTTTAGCAGACACTTTTCGCCACTTAAACACAAAGGACAATAATAATAATAATGATGATAATAACAAAACAGAAGAGCAAAAGGAAAATAAAAGCCTGAAATACATGAATATGCCTGCCCTACGTCAATCCCCGACAAGGACACGCGGATAGTTATGGCAGAGAGTGTATAAGAACAAGCCGAAGTCGGCCAGGAAGTGAGAAACACAACATTATAATTGTACATAAGCTTTTACGCTGAGAATTTTCCCAGGGAAATAAGCTGCATGAAATGCCTTTCAAGACATTAAGGAAATTATCATAAAACGGAGAACACACCGACGCATTTATATTTTACATATGCATAATCGTACTAGTGCGTATTTACGCATGTATAGGTATGTATATCGTATACAGCGATAGCATAAAGGCATAAGCAAGCATACAACACACGAAGTACTTAAACGCACTCATGCATACTTGTAGGCGACTCACGAAGACACTTGTTAAGACCCAAAACATTTGGCAATAAACCGATGAAGTACAATTTGTCTTTATAAATACTCTATCGCAGCGGCATGAAGCTAACAGAGTCAGACACTCACACGAGCACACACACACAGTGTGTTATACTCTGGCACACACATCCTTTGACTGTGAGATATTCACGTATGTATATGTGCCCGTGTGCCTCAATTTATTGTTATTAAAACAACAGACTCTACTTCTCTCGATTGTTGGGCTTTCGCCTGTTTTTGGTGATTTTAATCTTCCTCGCATTCATATCAGGCGGATGGCAATGTGCTTCGTTAAAACAACTGGGAGTAAATGTGTGCAAGTTGTCGAATGTTGCGTGTGTGCGTATGGATGTGTCGATCTGGAGCTGGCGCTAGATTTGGGTTGGGGTAGTCACTGTAGTTCACAGTTATCCAACACAATGACACTTTTATGGAATTTTTTACACACGCTTCTAAGAATACGAGTGCTTGCTTTTCCTCTCTTTCTCTCCCCCTCTCTGTAGACTCGGATAACGAGCAAAATGTGTAAATGAAGTAATTTGTTAATTTCACTTTAATAGAGACAATGCATTGTGGATAGCTAATTTCCAAGCTGCCAAGTTTATTGTTTACCTCCATATATATGAATTTACTCGTATACTGAAATGGAAGGATATATATTAAATCCTTCATGAACACGTAGACGAGATTATTAAAATATTCATTAGTATATCGTGGTGTCAGATGAGGATTAGCAAGCATTGTTTAATTTCACAACGATACATAAATGAGTAATGAAAATCGTATGGCTTAAATGTTTTCATATTGATGTACACAGCTTTGAAAAATCTTGCAATATAGTTAATTATTAAATGATTGTATTATTGCGTCATCGATAACTAAATGGTGTTATTGGTAACCAAGCTGTAGCGTATCGCACTATCGATGTATGTGCCTGCTTAAAAAATGTGTCTACCAGAGAATTGTATTACCAAATATCATTTAAAATTTTACCAGAAAGCTATGTTACCGCTCAAAATTTTCCATTAATAAGAGGTTACGTTAACAGCTAATTCTGAGAATTTCTACATTTCTGACGGAAATATACATATAAATAAAGGGCGTCCAAACAAGAACGCAAGATTTAAATGACAGATGCAGCAATTGAATTGTTTCTCTGGCTGTATGACATGTGGCGCCGTCTTGTTGAAACCACATGCCCTCCACATTCATTTTTTTAATTCTAGGCACGAAAAAACCGGTTATCATTTCACGATAGCAAACACCATTGACTGTTTGCGCTTGACATGCCTCATTTTCATAAAAAAAGGTCCAATGATTCCTCCAGTCCAAAATCCACACCACACAGTGACACGTTGAGGAAGCATTTTCTTCTCGTGAATCACTCGAGGATTTCCTCACCCCAAATGCGACAATTCTGCCTATTGACGAAGCCATCAAGATGGAAATGGGCCTCGTCGCTGAAGATGATTTTATCGGCAAAATCAGCATTTTCATGTTGTCTCTCCAATACCCAATTAACGAACTCCCTTCGCTGCCCATGGTCAGCTGGCTTCAGTTCCTGAATCAATTGAAGATGCAAATCTTTCGTCAAAATTCGCTGCATAGAAGATTTGGAGACACCAATTTGCTGAGCTCGGTGTCGAATTGAGGTGGATGGAGTTTGAGCGACATCATCACGTACAGCTGCGACATTTTCGGACGATCGACCTAGTCGAAGGCGCGTTGTTGTCTTTACATCACTAACACACCCAGTTTTGGCAAATTTATCCATTAATCTCTTTACAGTTGACTCTTTTGGAGCATTATTGTGACCCCAAATTGATCGCAATTTGCGAACTGTAGCCGCAAAACTTTCAAACAATTTCACAATGAGAATGCGTTGTTCATTCGTGTAGCGCTCCATTTTTACTAGCCTCGTACCTCCTACTAGCAAATGATAACAATTGTTCAAATGTCAAACAATAGCACTTCGAAAGGCGCCAAATTTAAATCTTGCGTTTTTGTTAGGACACGCTTTATATAAATATAGCGCTATTGACAACATAATTTAAAATTAGCAATTTCTGCTATTCCTCGCTAGAATATTATATTACCTGTAACCTGATTTCGGCAGAAAATTACATTACCAATGGCCAAGATCTATCAATCAGACGTCACATTACACAATTGATGAACACACAATGACAAATGGTTACGAGAAATTGATCAATACTACTGGTATTTCCTGAAAATGTTTAATTTTTCAGGCAAATATATTTTATTGGTTATACAAGTAGCATTTTAAGCTATACAATAAATATTTCTCATCATTTCTAAGGAAAGTAGTGATATCGGCCATTAATCAATAAATGAGGTTCCCAAAATAATATCGATAGTAAAAAAAAGCTGATGGTAATATCAGCGAAAATAAATAATTCCATCCAAATTCAGTTATCGATAACTTACTAAATAGATATTAGTAGAAAATTTGGACTAGTACGTTGATTTAAGACTAAATTCAGTATCGATACGTAAGCTTTATTCCACTAGTCTAATAATTTTAATCGGGAAATTATGCCTTCTACAAATCGGTAAACAGGTGTCATTATATCATTATGTTATCGGCTTATCTAATTCAACAAAAAAATCGCTAAATCAATAACCGAATTCCTTCAAAAATACCGATAATAAACATGACGTGAAGAATAGAGCGAGATTATAGCAAAATTGCTATGGCGATTAATCTTTAAACAAATTCCCTTAAAAATAACTAGAAAAGTCTATTTGAAACAAAAGTAGTAGATGTTAAAATTAAGTTATTCGCAACACCTTTTACGAAACGAATTTATTTTATATTCGAATAAAATAAAGAAATCTCATTAAGAATTCTGTTATGAAAACAAAAAACTGTATTACCGAAATGCGGATAGCAAAATTTCTTCAGTGTATTGTAATAGAGAATTGTATTATTGGATATAAAGTCTCATCGGAAAATTGTATTTCTATAAAAAAAAAATTGCATCAATAATAAAGTTTCGTTGGAGTACTGGAGTTTGAAAACGTCCTTAGAAAATTACATTATTTGGAAAATAAATTCATTATGGACAGCATAATCCATAGACGGGAATTCCTAAGTCTCATTGTAAGCGTTATCGAAATATAGTCGAGTAAAATTTCATTAGATAATAGCGTTACTAATAATCCGATAATTCTGAATTTTTTGCAACAATTAATTGTGTTCCCGATGTGCTTATATTATTGCTGTTATAATTATAATATTAGTAAAGAATATTTGGTATCGACAAACACATTTTCTTTTCTTTAGCATGTGATTGCCATATCGATAAATGCATATCATTAAAAATTATGCTTCAGATACGTAAATACAAAAATACATAAAGATACATAAACACAAAGAAAAATGGATAGACAACTTTTATTTAAAAAAAAATATGGATGATTGAGAAAAACCGCTGTGTTACAAATCGCCTTGAAGATAATGAAATGTCATTAGAAGCCTGTAAAACCGATAAATATTTCATAAAAAAGACTGTATATTACCACTGCCTGAACTGTCTGCAAAATTATACTTAAATGATGTGGCAGCGATAAATAAATATGAACGAATAGATAGTGTGGCTGTAGATGGAAGTTAATCGGTCTGCTAACATAATCAGTTGATAAATCTGTTAACGTAACTATTACATTTTTATCGGTAAAACGGCAAATGCAATGAATAATACATCGATAATAAGATTCCATTAGAACAGGTTTAATCGAAAAATAGGTAACAAAGTTTGATTTAAGACTCCTATTACCGAAAAAAAAAAGGATTTTTCGAAATCTCTTTTCTTATAGATTGAATAAAAATGTTATCGATTAAAGTTATCGATGTTGCTGGGTTACCACATTTTCTTGTCGTTAAATCGTTGTGAATAAAATTCTTAGTAAAAAGAGAACAAATTCCGTTTTATCGATAAATCAGCAAATATTTGGCAGGGAAGAATTCATTTTCTTTCTGGTATTGGATTACTCGCAGGAGATTTCGTGAGTGAGCAGATGAAAAACAAGAGATTACGTTAAAGATTTTTATTTTACATTGAAGGCGGCTGGTGAAGTGGTCCAGTTGGCGGCTAATGGAAAAAGAGAGCGAGTTTATCGCTGTTTTCAATCATGTCTTGTGCCTCGCCGGATTGCCATATGGGCATAACAAAATTGGGAGTTTTACAATTATATGTATGTTGTTGGTTGGGGTATGGTTTACAATAACAAATAAATAGTTGGTTTTTACAATTTATGTCAAATATTTACAAATTGTTAGAGACAAAGCAATTCAATGTAATTCAACATAATTCAGTATAAATCAATGTAATTAAGGACAACTCAATTTGATTCAATGCAGTTCAATATAATTCCCAGAAAATTCATTGTAACTTATATAATTCAGTGGATGGAATTAACTGTGTTCAACATAATTGTTTATCGGTAGGTCTTATTTGGGCCAATTCAATTCAATTTTCAACTTTCAATATAATACAATTTGATTCAATGTAATTCAATATAATTCCTAGAAAATTTATTGTAATTTTTACAACTCAGTGAATGAGATTTACTGTGTTGAACACACTTGTTTAACATTGGTAGGTCTTATTTGGGCCACTCTGTACTAAGCGGACACAAAAATTGGAGGAATTGGTTTAAAAATATAAATAATTATTTGCTTAGAAAGTTCAGATTTTACCCAGTTTTCCACATAAATGGAAAATTTATGGGTGCATGAGCACTTCAAAATTGGTTTGATGGCTAATCAGGTTTCGCTTTAAAAGTGGCCCATATTTACAACTTATAAACATTTCCTTCGGTATTCGTTAACGCCGTAACTTATTAGAAGACGATTTTGAATGAGAACATTGCTAAAAAGGGTAAAGGTATATGCGCCCATGCAAACAGAAAATATACGCTTAATGAAATAAGGTTACACCCTAACTTTCCTTTAATATTTTAATGTTTAAATTGCCTTTGATAAATCCTTTGAGCAAAAACACAATTCCTAAAACTCCTGCTGTTTTCACTACTGCGTTTCCTTTTCTGTTCCTTTATCACTTTCGAATCTTGAATGTTGTTAATACGTTAAGGGCGAAGGAGCTGGGGTTAGAGCGACAAGGAAACGAATTTACAGCTCCGTTATTTATTAATATAAAAAATTTATATATTTTTTTCATTTCGTACAAAATTGCCTTAGCCATAATACGATTAAGTTTTATTATAATTTATTGCGATTTCAAATTAGGTAAAATACAAATGAATATTTAAGAACATTCACATGTAGTCAAGTGCTCGTTTAAAATCCAACGAGACAAATTAAAATCTATGGGGCGAGGAATGAAGATAGATTCTGGGTAACATCCTGTCATCTAAATGGCGCTAAACTTTTAGAAAGTTATGCACAAAAAAGAATACATTTCGTTTATGTTTTTAGTATCCGTTTTTTTCGAGAGAGAAATTGAATTATTTGTGGTTTTGTCCTGAGGACACAGACAGAATGTTTGTGACAGCACTCAAACAGAATTTGAGTTTAACTACGTAAAAGTCTCGTTAGTTCAATTAATCGACATTTACGCATTAAACACATGAGCGGGGATACTGATGATTTCCCAAAATGTAATTCATTTATTTTTTTGTACCTAAATCCTGTGGTCTAAGCACCGAATACTTACTTACGACAGTGTTTTTGTTGTTATTCAGTTTACTGGCGTGTGCAAAGTTTGTAGTAAAGGTTGATGACATGAATGCGACTTACCTGAAATGAAAGATAAGAAAAATTTAAATCAGCATATTTGTATTTAAAAAAAAGTTAATAACAATTTAAATCAAACACTGAATAAGTCTCCAAATTCAATGATGTGGGAAAAAAATAAAGTGATCGATTAAAAACTCGGTTGTCCCAAAACATCTTCTTTTCTTTTTATACATTTGTTAATTTCCGTGTTATGTTTCGCTATTACTGTCTGTAATGGTTCTTCAAGAATGAAAATATTACCAAACCAAATTTCTAAATGTGATCTCAAATTATTTATTATTATTTCTGATCTAAAATTAGAGCTGGTAAGCAACAAATAGATTCCTATGTCTGATGTACGATTATGCAAATGTAAATATAAAAGTAAATTTTCAGATCACTGAGTCGAGAGGTTACGATCATATTGCCAAATTTCTGATATTTTTCGAATATACTCGTATGGCCATTGAATAGAAGTTAATAACATTATAATGTTTGGTTATGTACTTGCCTGCTACAAGAACATTAGTATATTATTCCGTTTTCGAGAACTCGGGTTCGAATTCAAATCTCATGGAAATCTCAACTTTTTACCATTTTCTTCGACTAACAATGTTATATCAATTTTTTTTTTTATAAAAATTTTGAAACTATTAAACGTAGCCTTCATAGTGTGTAAAGAGATAACAAACGAAAGTTAACACATAAAATCAAACGTAGCAATTCTAAATCGCTCTACAATATACTCATACGTGTGACGTGCTCTGAAAGCACTATCGAAGGACTATAACCGGACATAAATTTGATGGACGAAGGATCCTTCATTTGTACACAGTGGTCAAAAATGTTGCCGAATAACTGAACAACAGAGCTCTGTCTACCAAAGTGGTTTGTGCCTTTACTAGTTAAATTCGACTTTGTCTTAACGGACATAAATTTACGTTATTTTTTAGCATAATCTCCTTTTAGCTCGATACACCTTTTCCAGCGATATTCAAAATAGCTGCTATACTCTATTTATAGTAAGAACTGGCAAACTCCTTAAAATAGTCATAAACTGCAGACTCCACCTCTTCATTGTTGGCAAATTTTTTACCACTGAGTCATTTTCTCAAGTTTGGATATAGAAAATAGTCCGAGAGAGTTAAATCTGGCGAATTTTAATTCACTAATTTTTCCCTTCACAGTAGTGGCTGTTTGAACTGGAGTATTGTCTTGATGAAACAACTCTTTCTTTTTCGCCAAATGCGGCATTTTTCCATAATTTCAACACCTAAATGTTGCAATAAATTAACATAATATTCGCTTTTGATGGTTTTTCCTTTCTGAAGATAATTCATAAAAATAATCTCATGCGCATCCCAAAAAATAGGCGCCATAACCTTGCCTGCAGATGTAACCGTCTTTGCCTGTTTCTCCTATTCGAGTTCAATGCTGTGGCCGTTCCTTTGTCTCAGGTATGAGGTGGTAGACCCATGTCTAATCCAAGGTTATAAATCGAGCAATAATTCGGCTTCGTTGCGGTAAAAAATTGCCAAACACTATACTGAAACATCTTCACAATGCTGTTTTTGTCCATTAAGCAAGCGCGGCACCTATATTGAGCACATAAACTCTGCTACCCAATATTTTACAATCGTAAATGAAGGAGCAGACTCCTCTAGAGTAGAATCTAGCCTGGCTTTGATATTGGTTGGACTGAGACCTTTCAAATGAAAATATTGAATTATCATTCACAACGGTAATCAATTTTTTCCATGTTTGCAACATCACTGAGATCGTTTACTTTTGACGGCTCAAATAAAAATACTAAACAACGTGGCACCTTGAAACTTAAAACATATGTTTTATAAGGTTGCCACTTTACACCAAAATATTTTTTTTTTCAAACTACTGGCACCATCTATATGTCAGCTTGGCTAGATTACGGACCGCCCTGGTATTCCATATGAATTCTCACTTATAGTGTTTATAATGATAGAAACCAATTGGCAATTAGTAGAAAAATACAATTTTGAATAGAATCAAGAATTATGACATAATTTTGTAGAAAAAATAAATGTGCGTGAAGATAAATACGATTTATCTTCGCAGAAACGCAAACCACATTGAGCCACAACACCTCTGTTATCGAGATAACAGTGCTCTGTTAAAATAAGGTTGGAGCACAGCTAAAAATACTAATAATAATGGATTTGTGCGCAATAAAATTTACTAATATTGATATCGTTCAGAACACAAACCAAACTCATAATATAAAGGGTGGGCCATAAGGGTGTTGACGGTTTAAATATTCAATTTCTCGGTAACGCGCGGCGCGGGGTGGCGGGGGGATATGTTGTTCGCTGCGCCGCTTCCTGGAAATTTAGTCGCCATGGAGCCGTACACGGGAGTGCAGCGGGCATTTTGTGTCCGAGCGTATTACGAAAACAATAAATCAGTGATTACTGCACGACGTTTGTATCGGCATGAACACGGTTTACACGGTTTAAGTGAAGTTCCAAGCGCCAATGTGATACGAAAATGGATCAGAATGTTCGAAACAACCGGCTCAATAGTACCAATTACGGTTCGTGGTCGCCCAGTTTCTGCACGATCAGCCGACATTGTGGAGCGTGTTCGTGTTTCAGTTCAGCGAAATCTGCAACAGTCAACACGTAAGAGAAGTCAGTCTTTGGATGTCAAAAGAAAAACTTTACAACGAATTTTGAAACGTGATTTACATTTGAAGGCTTATAAGATTCAGATAGTCCAAGAATTAACACCCGATGATGCCAATAACCGACTTAACTTCGTCTTTTCCTGGAAAACTCATTTAGAAAAGGGGGGATATTGAATGGCCCCCACGTAGCCCCGATCTCTCTCCATGCGATTATTTTCTATGGGGCTACCTCAAATCGGTAGTCTACGAGAATAATCCGACCAATTTAGAGCAGTTGAAGAGGAACATTATTCAGGAAAGTAACAAAATACCGAGAACAACTTTTCAACGAGTTTTCCAAAATTTGCGGCTTCGGTTTCAAGAGTGTCAAGCAGCCGAGGGAAGCCATTTGGACAACATTATTTTTAAGTCTTAACCAATAGAAACATGGTTTTCTATGAGAGAGTAGCATAGTGAAACTACTTTCAAAATGGCAAACAAATATCGAGCAAAACGTTGCATATTCGATAAATTGGGTCATCCTAACTATGCATTCAAGTGATGCAAAAATAATGGATTTCTGTTTACTACACCTAATACTCATTCATAACCGATTTGTTTTCAGCACAACCCTAATTCAAATATCCAAGTGGTGGCATATCTGCTCTAGATAAATCTATAAGAATTCGTCAGTTTTAAAAGTTCATAGAGGAAATATGGCTCAAAAAGAATTCCGTTAACAAATCATCTCTTTGATTATAGCTGTTCAATATTTCTAGATGCTTAAAACACCAGCAATAATGTAAACTAACTTTGTGCGGTGATAGGCCGGAATCATCAGCTAAAAGTGGATTTACGAATGTTATTCTCTTATTGTTCTAGAACTGTCAACTAACTATTTAGTTGATTGCCAGCCTACATAATAAAAGCAACCAACAACTCAGAGTCATATTAATACCGCGCCAAGAAAAACAAGAACAATCACTCACAACTAAAGCCTTCCATATATGAGTTTCCCAACGTTAGTCCAAACCTAATTTTCAAGTGGTTGACTTTACCATTTGCAAATACGTCCAAATAACATCCTTAGCAATCATTCTTAAAACTACAAAAAAACAAATCACGAATATTGCAAAACGATGTCCAGAATGTATGTGAAGGTTAAGCAAATTCGTCATGTGTTTGGATGGCCTGAATATCAAACTGAAGGAAAACGAACACAGAATACGAATAAAAAGCTTTAACTCGTTCAAAAGGTGGCTCTAAAAACGGCGTCTCCTATGTGATTACAAAGCGACATAGAGAAATATATTGTCAGACTTCTCTTCCTTTGCCTCTTTCCAACTTTATTGAATATCAAACAAAATTTTTTCAGAAATAACAAAGTTATTTCTAATTATATTACAACAAAAAACGAGAAATACTGCAAATACAAAGCACAAAGTATTTAGACAAGTTTAGTTAAATTTAAAACACGCGCGGTGGAAAACTGTAAAGAAATCAACGCAATTATCAACATTCTTGTATTGCCGCAGAAAGACCTGCTGCTGTGTCGTCTGTAGTTAAAATTCAATTAGATTTAATAAACAAAAAGAGAAAGAGAGAGAGAGGAAAAGAGACAGCAAAGTCGAGAACAAACTTTAATTAGATTTATACAAATGACGAGAACAATTAACATAACGCCCATTCCACAAATACCAAAGCCAACTGCAAGCAAAGTTAGTCTGTACCTTCAAAAATACACAAATCTTATTACGAACTCGTTCATAATGGGAAGACTTCTATTCAACCGCGAATGCAACATTGTCTGAGCCCCCAAAACAAAATGATTTCAGCAAGATGAGTGTACGAGTACAGTTGTCAGCATGTTAATACAATGTTGTTTGTCTACAAGTTTGTGGGGAAGTCGTACGAATCCTTCTGTGTTTCATAATAAAGCGCAAGGAAGCCTTTGACTAGCAAACGTAAGAGAGTTTCGCTGTTTTTCTTAAAAACTTCAAAAATGTAGAAAATTTATACATTTAATTCAATTTGAATTAAATAGCAAACGACAGACAGACTGACTCATATTATTACTACGCACACCAAAAGAACGTTTTCAGATGATGTGAACAAAACGAATAATTAAACCGATTTGAATTTGGTAGCAGTTGAATCCGCAGCTGCTTCAAAATAAACAAGCGATATATAGTCAGCGTTTTATAATACGTCTTAAATTCCTTAAAGCACAAAATACATTCACATTACATATTTAGTATATTCAGCACATTCAAAACATTTGAAATATTTAAAATATTCAACGTATTCAAAACACTTAAAATATTCAAAATATCCAAAATACACAAAATATTCCAAATATTCAGAATATTCAAAATATTTAAAGTATTCGAAATATTCAAAATATTCGAAATGTTCAAGACATTCAAAATATTCAAAATGCGAGTATTTATAATATTTAGAATATTCAAAATATTTAAAATATTCAACATATTCAAAACATTCAAGATATTTAAAATATTCGAAATACTCAATATATTTAAAATATTCAGAATATCCAGAATATTCAAAATATTTAATATATTCAAATTTTTCATAATATTCAAAATATTCATATTATTCAAAATATTCAAAATGATCATAATATTCATAATATTCATAATATTCAAAATATTCAATGTATTCATATAACTCAAAATATATAAAATATTTAAAATATTCAGTATGTTCAAAATATTCAATATATTCATATAATTCAAAATATGTAAAATATTCAAAAGATTCAAAAAAATACTCAAAATATTCGAAATATTCATATTATACAAAATATTCAAAATACTCATAATATTCAAAATATTCATAATATTCAAAATTTTCAAAATAATCAAAATATTCATAATATTTAAAATATTCCTAATATTAATTATATTTAAAATATTCAATATATTCATATAATTTCAAATATATAAAATATTCAAAAGATTCAAAATATTCAAAGAGTTTAAAATGTTTAAAATATCCATAATATTCAAAATATTCAAAGCATTCAAAATATTCAAAATATTACAAATATTCGAAATATTTAAAATATTCGAAATGCCAGATTTGAGAAAAAAGGCAAACGACTTTCGTGAAGATCCTATGTTTTTAAGGAAATAGCTAGACACTTAGTTTACTGCTGAATTTAACCGCAACCGTACACTAACCCTTATCATCGATCCAGTAAATCATAAGCGATAAAATTCGGTTAAAATTCAGTCTCCTTAACGACATTACATCTGAGTTTCTTTCGAAATAGAGCAAAGCTTAACTGAAACATAATTTTCACCACGAATGCTGTTTGATTACCCAATCAAATGTAATTCATGTTAATAAAATATTGAATATTGAAAGGCGGTCGTGATTTGTGTGAAATGCTTACAAGTACTTTATTTTAGAATAGATTCCCATAACTAAAAATAAATCCGTGCAGGTGTAAAAGAGAAGCAGTAATATTTAATATTACAGTCTCCTTTCATAAAGTTATGAAACTAATAAGTTATTTGTGATTTAGTTCGAAGAATAGAATGGAAAATGAATCTGGCATTGAGCATCAGATAAGTATCATTATGGATGAAAAATATCTTCAGATATGTCAGATGACTGTTTCAGAAGTTCCTAATGAACAGTTGTATGATAAATTGTGGAAAACTTAATGCTTTCCCATTGAGTCCAACGCTTTCTCAAAAGATATTTCAACTTGTGAATAAAGACACGGCAAAGAACAGTATTATAATATCAGAATCAGAAAAATGTCAAGGCGACCTGATACAGTAATTCGTTTCATGCACAAAAATCAAATTCTAAATAAACCAACGACATGAAATCACGAAATTGTTTTGGGCCACCAAAGGCCCAAACTTTAGGCGGAATTTGTTGAACATAAAAATGGATTTTGGTGGTACCATGAAAAAATATAGAAAAACTGTTTGTCTTTAACCAAATAATAAATTTTGTTTCTTGTTCTTTATATTAAATTTATATGTTTCTTTTATATAGATTAAATAAATGCTTGAAATGGCTAAGAGATTATTTGATGGAGAGTTAAACATTTCCAAATTTTGTTTGAACAAATAAAAAACATTAACTTCTCATGTGCACAAAATCAACTTTTCGGTTAAACGTAAAAATTTGCTTAATCAAAAAACAAAGCAGGCCAACTTTCCACCTTTTCTGATACTGTAAATCGTGAACAAGCCATATCATGACGGTCAGGAGAACGCGACTCTTATGCATATGATCACGGGTTCGAATCCCACCATTATTTTGCAACAGGCACCTGAATATGTCTGGCGAACAGTTCGAGTAGCCGAGTAATCAACAAGTCTAATAAACTGATATTCTGAGTTGTCGTTAAACTGAAGATCCGGTACAGTAAGTCTAAAAATAGAATGCCTGTAGGCTCAGTGAATGTTGAAAGCTCTCCCATATTTCATTCATAAAACACAGGAGAATTAGTTTTTCTTTTTTTTTTTTTTTTTTTTTTTGTTATCGTTAAAACAAAACAAGCATTTTTTTTAAGCATTTTTGCTGCAAGTAGAAAATATATATATATCTAAAACCAACTATCTGAATGACAAACGCACTAGTTATTAAAATTTACTGAACTAAAAACAAAACGATTTCATAATTCTTCTAAATAAAAATATCGAATTGATGAAATCCCGTTTCAACTTTCCATTTCCAGCATCCGGCAAACACACAGGAGTCGATGTTCCAAGTGTTACCACTTAAAAGTGCCATAAATTTGTCAATTTGTTGTTTTTTTTTTTAATTCAGCGTATCGTAAAAACATTCAAAGTTTTAAGAAAAATATGTTATAATAACATCGATTCTGTCCGGGAAGGCTTCCTACGCTACACAAATACGGTGTTGGCATCACTGTTCAATTATTTATTTTCTTTAAGCCTTTCTTTTCGCAAATTTGTTGCACTAAAATTATAATGTCAAAAGGAGACAAATGTATTTTACGTACTAAAATCAGTCACCAATTTTGCTTGCTAATTTCTTTTCTCATCACTGAGCGAGCAGGTTGAAGTTGTCCTGTGTGGATACAAAATTGTAACTATAACCTTAACTGTAATTGTAACCTTTACCAAATGAATTTTTAATTTTTAGGAATAAAAACTGAGTTAAATTAAAACTGCTAGTTTTATTTTGATCTGTTAAAAACAACGATTCACACAAGACTGCGAAGACAAATTCCTTCGCCATAACATACGGTCTGATGATATTTCGTCACATTCTCGAAAAGCTCGTAGCTTTCTTTTGATACTCTGGCCTTCAGTATGGACGATATGAATAAATCCATTGTGTTTAAAACTATTGAATCTGGCGGCCATTGTTGTGAGAAATGAAACAGCAAACTTTTTCTTGTAAAAAATGTAGATTCCACGAGATTTCTGTAATAGTGCCGAGTTTGTTGTAAGTAACAAAGCTCTGTCTGAAATCTTTCCGTTGACATGCCTTCACGACATATTCAATGAAAATGAGTCTTGTGGCAGTTACCGCGATTCAAATCATTGATGATGCAGTCGCTTGCTTTGGCAGAGCAATTTGCTGGTCAAAATTCTCTTTTGATTTCCACTGTAACCATACACTGTTGTTTTATTTGTTTGCATATTGCCAAACTGTAAAAATTTTAACATCGGAACAGACCAAATTTTCAATCTCGACCACCAACGTGCGAGTGTTTTAACACCTTTTCTCTTTCTAGGCGAACTGATTTCTGTGTAGGTTTTAAATCATGCAATTTTTATATTCTGTAAGACTTCAGTCCTAGTTCATTTTTTAATATGCGCCATGTGCTACGAGCAGACACATTGAAATTTTTAGCCAATTGTAGTTACCCAGTTGCTGTTATTGATCCAAACTAAATACAAAATGTAGTCTTTCTGCGATCATAGAGGTAATGATCGATGATTGGATGATTATCTCCAACCATTCTGTGAAGACAAAGCAGTATCCGTGCTCGCCAAAAAAAAAAAAAAAAAAAACAAATTTGCCACACAACATATTCCATCTGAACTCCAACATTGGTACACAAAAGATTAATGGTTAAATTTTTTTATGATTTATTTTTTATAAAAATGTTTGAATTTAGTGAAATATAAATATATTTTGAAACAATAATGTGAGTGAATACTCAAATTTGTTGTGCCTGTTGTTCTTTGAAATAATTTTTGATATAAGAAAAAGTTGTGACAGAAATAATAATTTATATTTATCTAATCTGTAATTAAACAAGCACTATCACTACCTACAGTTTATTTAACACCATTATATACCTAAAAGCTTTTCTGGTCAAAAAGAAAAACTCTTGAACATCAAATCCTTTAAAGCTATCACATTTTCATTTAGACAAGATCGACAAAAACATTCCGAAAATTTGAAGATAATCATATGAAAAACCAATGTGCGAAATACATAAAATTACTTAACTCAAAGTTGAGAAAATGTATTCCATGGAATTGAAATTGTTAAGCAACGAAGTTGCTTACCCGTTGCCTTATTGCTGTTCTGTCTGTTTTATGTGAATACAGTTCTTTAATGCATTGTTTTGCTCCTCTTTTGGAGTAGTAGGAAGTGTTGGAAGTTCTGCGAAAAGGTAGATATATTTTTCTCCATAAATTCGTTTATTACAAAGCAAAGAGCGTACATACATAGGAATGATAGAATATGAAACGATCTTGATATTAAAATTATGACATACAATCCTTACACCAACTCCTGATTTATTCGCATTATTAATCAATATTAAATAAATAACACAATAAATACAAAAAATCAATGATCATCACATATTCTATGTTATAGAATATATAATATACGAGTATTCAAGCACTATACTCAATAAATCTATCAAAAAAGTTACTAAATCGGCATCTATTAAAAACTTAACAATTCGATAAGATGGTAATCAATACGTACAAAAAGGAACTATCACATTTTTTAGGTATGTTTTCATAAAAATGCGTATGAGTTGTGTTTATATCATTACAGGAACTATAGCACGTAAGGGTGTGGAAATATCTCTTCTATGAAAGAGAATAAACCCTTACATTATGCTTTAAAAAGGCGTACTTGCCACGCCATTTTCAGTAACGACATGCCGATAAATCATCCATGGCAATGTAGACGGGGCAATTCGTGATAGATAGATACAGGGTGTCCGTCGGGAAGGTATACTCTTTGTTTGTTTATACATATAATTTTTGATTAAATGAAAGAGAATGGATCTTATATTGATAAATGTTTTATTCACTGTCAGCAATTATGTATGGAATACAATATCAGTCCGCCTCTGTTAGCCTCACAAATGCGAGCCCTTTTGAGCACATTTTTCATTACATTCTTACACTTTTCACGCGGTATTTCGTTCATTTTATCACGAATATTTTGTTTGAGTTACTCAAGCGTTTCTGGTTTGTTTGCATAAACCTTGCTTTTCAGATGTCCCCACAAAAAGAAGTCCGGAGTAGTCAAATCATTTCTTGAAATCACTTATTAAGGAAAGAGGTCTCGCAGTAATTCCATTGTAAACCTGGCTATATGCAATGTGGCACCGTCCTGTTGATACCACTTGTTAATTAAGCCCAAAGCATGCAGTTGTAGCGTTAAAAAGTTTTCAATCATATTACGATATCGCTCCCCATTGATAGTTACCATTACGTTTCAAAGAAGTAATATCCAATGATTCCTCTTGACCAAATTGCACACCAGACTGACTGTCACTTTTAATGGATGCAAAGGTGACTGATGAATAATTTGAGGGTTTTCCGCTGCCCAGAACCGACTGTTCTGTTTATTCACTTATCCCTTCAAATGAAAATGTGCCTCCTCACTCATTATGATTTTTTCATGAAAATCGCGGTTGTCATGGGCGAGCTGTAACATCCTACCGGCATATGTACGGCGGCGTAAATGGTCTATTAGAAGAAGCTCTTGTCTCAACTGAATCTTAAATGGTAACAAATGCAAATCCTTTTGCAAAATTGTGGCCAAAAGTTGTTCTTTGAAGACCAAGCTCCTAAGCATGGCATCGAATTGAGGTTAATGGATTGTTTTAAACACATCCTTGAGCAGCAGTAATGTTTTCAGCCGATCTTGCAGTCCATGGTGGTCCATGCTTGGCCCTATCAGCTACAGACCCTCTTTCTTCAAAATCATTCACTACACGATAAATAGTGCGCCTTGTTGGCACGTTGTTTCTCCCAAAAATTTCACACAAATTTCTCATTGTCACAGTAATCGATGATTGATTTTGATAAAATGTTTTAACGATTAAAAGACGTTAGTTTATCGAATATTTTTTCAATAATAAATTTGTCACTTCTCTACTTCACGACTGCCAAATATGAACTGTTAATGTTTACCAAAATGGCGGCAAAGTATACCTTTCCGACGGACACCCTGTGAATATATGAAATATTTTGAATATCTTGAATGTTTTAAATATTTTGAATATTTAATATTTTTTGAATATCTTGGATATTTTGACTATTTTAAATATATTTTTTCTTGTAAATATTTTGACTATTATAAATATTTTAAATATTATGCACATTTTGAATATATTGAAAAATTTTTGAATTTTTCAAAATACCCAAGTTGAATATTTTAAACATTTTGCATATTTTGGATATTTTGAATATTTCAAATAATTTGAATATTTTGAATGCTTTGAATATTTTGAAAATTTCGAAAATTTTGAAT
>JAHXMU010000675.1:245362-270455 GCA_019455685.1 Philornis downsi
TTTGAATGCTTTGAATATTTTGAAAATTTCGAAAATTTTGAATATTTGAAATATGTCGAATATTTTAAATATTTTGGTTATTTTGAATATTTTGAATATGTCGAATATTTTGAATTTTTTGACTATCTTGGATATTTTGAATATTTTAAACATTTTGAATATTTTGCATTTCAAATTATTCAATATTTTGAGTGCTTTGAATATTTCGAAAATTTTCAATAATATGTCGAATATTTTGAGTATTTTGGTTATTTTGAATATTTTGAATTTTTTGAATATCTTGGATATTTTAAATATTTTAAACATTTTGTATATTTTTAATATTTTGAATAATTTGAATATTTTGAATGTTTTGAATATTATGAAAATCTCGAAAATTTTGAATATTTTAAATATGCCGAATATTTTGAATATTTTGGTTAATTTGAATATTTTGAACATTATGAATAATTTAAATATTTTGGTTATTTTGAATATTTTAAATACTTTCAATATTTTGAATAATTCGAATGTTTTATGTAATTTGAATATTTCGAATATATGAACGTGTGAACATGCGGAATTTTGATTATCATAATATATAATCGACAAATCATGAAATATGAACAAAGAAGTCAATACTCCTACATCTAAATCAACACAACTAACACGCAGCGTTTATATTCGTCTCTCCTTGCTAAAAATTAACGTCGCAACCTTGTTGTAAAAATGGACATATACGAGTTTTGGACAATCCAATTTCGATCCTTGTCCACTTGCATAAAGAAGATATATTTCCCAAAATATAAAGAAATAATATATTCCATTTAAAGCCACCGCTCCCCCAAAATACACACCCTATTTCTCTCTTTATTTTGTGATTTATAATTTTCACAAAAAACGTGAATTTTAATCATAACACTCATACTTACAAAAAACGACAGAAGAACATAAAAACAACAAAATGCAAATTTTATACTTAATATTTAATTAATATTTCTGCCTTCATCTTCGTCTTTGGCACAGCGCGCATAGAGAAATGCGCTCCGAATATACAAAGAACACGAGCATAGCAAAAGCACAGCTAAGAACAAGAGTGGTACTAATACAACTTCATGCTGGTGACCTCCTCCTGTTCATCCACCCGCAGCTATAAATGGAAACTGCGAAAAGCAAAGAGAGCGCAGGCAAAGCTGAAAGATTTTTAATTTTAGCATTTAATTGTATAACAAAATTGAAATTAAAAAAAAAAAATAAGAAATTTGTGTATTTCGCCACAAAGTTGAATGTTTAGTGAAGGAGTTCAAACTCCCGGAAGGGATAGAAAAGCCAGGCAATACCGGTCACGCAGTGTCGGCAACGGCTCTTAAATCCACTGATGTTTTTTGATCCCCTTCTCTTCTGTTACCCTTTGCTGAAAAGGACTTTTGTGTTAGAGCACAAAGTAAAATGTTGCTAATCCACAAAATTGTTTATAATGTCACGAAAGTTTAACCATCCATTAGTAAGAACCCTTCTTAGGTAGTCTACGTTTTGTGTTTTTATTACAAAATGATAATAATTAGGCAATGTCATGAGCTTAAGGAAATAGCCGAATTGTGGTTAAGATGAAAAAGGGCAGAATTTCTGAGCAACCCGCAAATGCTACGACAAACACAGCGAATATTTAATGTAAAAAATATAGCACAATCTAAAGGGAAATGGTCGGACCCATGGCATCGGCAGTAGGAAATCAAAATAAAATCCACAAAAAGGCACTTATTATGATAAGAAATAACCATAGGATTTTGCGCTTAGCTGCAGGCATCCTGTTTCTAAAGAAATATAGTATTTTTGTAGAAATTTGATTACCAAACAAGAATTTCGCTTTGTAAAGGTGTCATCCAGTACGGGGGACTTAGGCATAATAAAAGCTGAAAGCGATTGTCACTTTTGTTTATTTACTTAAACTGCATGAAAGTTTAACCCTAATTATTAAACGTTACTCTTGGTTTACACTCGTATGTATTTTGGGGAGGTTTCGTTACAAATTGATAATAACTAAACAACGTGAGCTTAAGAAAAACCAAAATGTAACCTCCACTTATTATAAAAGTGGGTTTGGAGCATTTAATGTATAAGACAATGTACACATTGAAGGAAAGTGACTCAACCTTTCGGCAATAGAGGAATCAAAAATTTTTCAGGAAAATAGTCTACACCGGAAAAGGAGGCTCTGCAAAAGTGACCACAAATTTTCTATTTTTTTCTGGTCCGTTTTTAAAACGGAAATTTTGATTACTATACTGGTCGCTTTTCATTCATATTTTTTTTTTTCAAAAAAAAGATGATATAAGTTATATAGGATGATTGTTTATGATCTAAGTTCTTCAGGTTGGCAGCGCTGGTTGGTAATGGCGTCCAAACGTCATCTACCAAAGTGAAAGGTGTACAGTATACTCTGCCATTTAATCATGGAAAAACTAACAAACGAGCAACGATTGCAAATCGTTGAAATTTATTATCAAAATTCATGCTCTGTGACAAATGTGCATCGTTTGATACGACCACTTTATGGTCGTCATAATCGACCTGCTGAATCAACAATTCGTGTTGTTATCTCCAAATTTCGCATCAAATTTACTTTGTTGGACATAAAACCATCGACTGGCATGTGTAGAGTGCCTACCGAAGAAATTAATGCAGCCGTAGCGACCAGTGTTAATGAAGCCCATGAAATGTCAATTCGTTCGATTGAGCATGTGTTACAAGGAAAAAGGAATTTTTCTGTTTTTTTTTTTGCCCCAATTGGCTGAGTTGAACTTGGTTGACATGTGGTTTCATCAGGACGATAAAACATGCCACACTGTCGTGAAACAATGGATATGTGTAGGGATGAATTTGGTGAGCAGCTTACCTGTGAGTTGGCCCCCAAGATATTGCGATTTAACGCCTCTTGATTATTTATTGTGGGGTTATATCAAGTCGTTAGTCTATGTGGACAAGCCGAATACTATTGAAGCCTTACAGGATAACATAACACGCGTTATTCGTGGAATACAGAACAAAATGCCCCTAAAAAGAGACGAAAAATTGGACCTTCCGAATGGACATTTTGAAACGGAGCCGCGGACAACATTTACATGAAATTATCTTTAAAAATTTAATGGCAAAGACCGATTTATCGATTCCAATAAAAAATGCAAATTTGAGTGTTTTATTTGATTTAAAAAAAAACTACGATTAAAAAATCACCCTTTAGTAGAAAGAAAACTAATATATTTCCAACAATTTACTAATCTATGCTATCGGGTTACGGTAGATGGCGTTAGTAAGATAAGACCTCGTACTCAAAAGAGTACTTAGACAGTTTTGTGATTAAGTGTCTCAGTATTGCTTGCGGGCACGTCAAAAGTGGGTAACAACAAAAAAATAAGGACTATTTTACAGTTTTACCTCGATAAAGCAAAAACACAAGCCAGACATTTGAAAACATGAACAGTAGTAATCATCCTGATACTTTAATAGACAATCACGTTGACTTCGTTAATTCCGTTCCGCTAATTTTGATTTCAAAGATGCGCCAAGCCCTGAAAGGTCAACTGTCGCAAATATCGATAAAGTAATGAATATTGTCAAGTCCCGCTGTTTGGTAAATGCTGTCTCAATTGGCAGAAGCTAAACTTTGCATACTTGATAATGCTGGATACAAAAACAAGCTCGATGAATGGGCGCCATAGGAAGTTTTTTTTTTTTTTACTAAACCTCATGCAACGAATTTTCTTTGCCGAAACGCTGCTGAATCGCAACAATATCGATGCATTTGACTGATGCCGGTGCAAACGATGGTCAAACCCGGATTGGCGGTTAGAAAGGATTTACTGTGCGTTAGCTGAAATTGATAAGTAACCATCTACTACGAGCTGTTCCCCTAAGGCCAAACTCTTTATTCGGATCTGTACTGTTAACAATAGATCGTCTGAAGGAAGCAGTCGCTCAAAAGCGAGCAGTTTTGACCAATAGAAGAAAAATTGTAGTCCATCAAGACAAAGCTACACAAACTGGGAGGGTCTTACGCATCTACTTTGTAGTCCCGTCAAGTAATTCGCCTCAAGAGAAGCTTGGGAAAATCGATTGTCCCAGATTTTTGTTCAATAGGGACAAGGGTTTCTGTGAGAAAGCATAATGAAATTATTTTCAAAATGGCAACAGGTTATCCAACAAAACGGCGCATATTTGGACTAAATCGGATCATTCTAACTATGCTTTAACCATGCAAAAGTAATACATTTCTTTCCGCAATATCTTATACTATGTAGAACCTCTCGGATTTCAACTAGCTACACATGGAATTTGACCAGCTTGGTAGAGTTTCCTTTACGTTTTTGACAGTACAAAGACATACAAAATATATATACTTTATGGAGTATCACACTAGTATTTCTAGTTGTTACAAATGTTAAGCCTATTGTATGCCCTATTCTGTAATAGTGTACATACAAATTTTCGACCTTTTGGGCAGACACAATAAAAAGTTTTCCGAAAAGGCGAACAGATATTACATTCGAATTTGAATTTGTTAAGCTATATCTTTGAAAACTTTAATCACGAAAAGTTTAGAAGTCAAACTACGCATCAAATTTACCATTCAAATGAAAGTGAATTTTGCTCACTACACTTTTTGGTCCGCATGGTAACTTACTGAGAGAGTAATTGGAAAAATTTTTAAGAATAACAAAACGGACAGAAGCAAAAAGCTCTGTTACAAGTTGGAGTAAGACTTTCGGACAAAAATACTAACGCAATGCATTAAAATGCAATCTAAAATTAAAATTTTAAATTTACTCATAATTGAGCATACAAAATGGAGCATCTCCTATACGACATTGTTACATCCAATTTCGGGGAAGAACTTTCCCTAAATGCTAACAAAACTCAATCGTTGTAAGAGTAAAAACCTGCCGCCTATTTAAAATATTCCACCTTGTACACAGTTACTGCGATAAGGGCTTTATTGAATGAGATAGTCCCAGGTCGCATCGTCTCTCAGAACAGCAAAGATAATTGCTGACAAAGGATTTGATACGTTAGGGCTTCTGCCTTTTTGTTATCTCAAGAGCAAAATCTATGACTATGAGCTACCAACCATTCAACAGCTAAAGTACGAGGGGCATTCATAAAGGACCGCTGCTTGACCTAAGGAGGATATGGAGTCACGACAGAATGCAGACAACTAAAATTAAAAAAAAAAATTATTTAAAAGAAAAATTAAAATATCACCAGACTGTGTACTGAAGTTAATAAATCGAAATGAAATTTTTTGGCAAGAGAAAAAAGTAAAAAAATAAAAGCACACGTGATTAAAATAATATTTTTTTTAAGTATAATAACAGGCGTGTCACCACAAAGACATCACAAACATTAAATTCATATACAGGGTTATCCATTTAGTGTTTTCAAAACCGGCGGTCTGGCAATGCCGTCAGCTGTTCAATACCATCTCATCCCATGTCGTCTGAAGTTTTACATATTTAGTGAAGGATTTGCCATTTGCAAATATGGATTGTTTAATAAATGAAGAACAAAAGTGGTGATTCAAACGAATGCTTTCAATCGCACAACATTTTCTTCAGCGATGAAGCCCACTTCTCACTCGGTGGTTACATCAACAAGCAAAATTTTCACATATGGAGCTCGGAGAATCCAAAAGTGATTGTGAAAAAGCTATTGTGTCCGGAAAAAATGACTAAAGTGCATTATAATTTTGAGGTGTCATTAGACCGTATTTTTTCAAAAACTACTTCGCAAGGATCTACTGCTTCAACCAATCCCGAGACGGTCGTTTAAATGACATTGTATTAATCACAAAATCCAAGCATTATAATGAAATAAAAGTCTCATCGAAATCATAGCTTTATGTGTATTTTATTGAACTTTACTTTAAAAACCCAAAAATGTATAACTCTATGTGTGTTAACAATTAATATCCTTAAAAAAAACTACGTGTGAAACTTCATATGTATTTAATACTGCATCAGCTCAACGGACGGAACCAAAATGTTTTATTTTACTTTTTTTATGAAAGCCAAAGAAACCAAGGGAAGGCTTGTTAAGTGTTATGGCAACTAAGATCCAGTAATGGTTAAGAAGTAGACAGTAATAATTTCGAATGAGTCCTATGAGCACAAACTATACACCAGGATGAGAGAAGTCTTCAGTGAGACTGAGGCCAAAATGATGGAAAAGATCAAACTTCGAGACTGGCAATCGAAAATTAAATGTACATTAAATAGCTGAAATCGGCAATATCGTTACAAACCATGAGTTCAACATTTTAAACCCTCACCTGAACATCACTACCGGCGCAGTGACCAAAACTATGGGCTACAAAGGCTCAAAGTGCACCGAAACGCCCACGCCTATGGCGGCTGTTTCTTGAGATGGGCGTGGCATAATTTACAAAAGAGGAAAATCTTCGTAACTGCTGCTTTGTTACTCTCTGGCAAAACAAAATTACAAACGTATCTGGAGTGTTTTCACTTTCTTAGTATTCTTCGGCACCTCCACCTTCGCTGTCACCACTATTGGAGTTTGATACAATAGCCACTACCCAATATTACGACAAATTTTTGAATCGATCCGATACCGCTATCAAAAGCAAATGTGCTTATTAAAAAAAAAAGTAAAGGCTGTCCCAATAAGAACGCAAGATGATACAGCAATTGAATTGTTTCTCTGGCTGTATGATATGTGGCGCTGTCTTGTTGAAACAACATGCCCTCCACATTCATTTCTTCAATTCTAGGCACGAAAAAACTGGTTATCATTTCACGATACCGAACACCATTGACTGTTTGCGCTTGACATGCCTCATTTTCATAAAAAAAGGTCCAATTATTCTTCCTCCAGCCCAAAATCCACACCACACAGTGACACGTCGAGGATGCATTTGCGACAAATGCAAATGGATGCAAATGCGACAATTCTGCCTATTGATGAAGTCATCAAGATGGAAATGGATGGGCCTCGTCACTGAAGATGATTTCGTCGACAAAATCTGCATTTTCATGTTGTCTCTCTAATACCCAATCAACGAACTCCCTTCGCCGGCCATGGTCAGCTGGCTTCAGTTCCTGAGTCAATTGAACTTTGTATGCATGAAGATGCAAATCTTTCGTCAAAATTCGCTGCATAGTGGATGTGGAGACACCAACTTGCTGAGCTCGACACAGCTGCGACATTTTCGGTCGATCGACCAGGTAGAAGCCGCGTTGTTGTCTTTACATCACTAATAGACCCAGTTTTGGCAAATTTGTACATTAATCGCTTTACAGTTGACTCTTTTGGAGCATTATTAAGACCACAAATTGATCGCAATTTGCGAACTGTAGCCGCAAAACTTTCATCATTTTGGTAAAACAAATTCACAATGAGAACGCGTTGTTCATTCGTGTAGTGCTCCATTTTTACTAACCTCGTACCTTTTATTACCAAACAAGAACAATTGTTCAAATGACAACCAATGACACTTCGAATGGCGCCAAATTTAAATCTTGCGTTTTTGTTGGGACACCCTTTATTGATGTGAAAATGATGAATACGTTGATTGAATTAAGCTATGAAATTCTTGTTCATTCCCTGTACAATCCACATATGGAACCTTGTGACAATTAGCTCTTACTGAAACTGAAGAAATAGTATGCAGTTAAACGCTTTTTCTCCCATAATAAGGTGATGGCCATAACAACTACTTATTTTGGCTAATTTTTATTTAACTTCTATAAAAAGGACAGTCGTTGTAAAAATATAGAACAAGTTAATAATGAGCTGATGGCCATAACAACGGCTTATTTTGGAAAATGTTAAGTCAGCTTCTATAAACAGGACAATCGTTATAAGAATATATAGGTAGAACAAATGAATAATGAGGTGGTGGCCATAACAACGGCTTATTTTGGCTAATTCTAAGTCAGCTCGTTATAAAACTCAAGAATAAATAATAATTAAAATAAATGTTTACTATAGAAACGACGCTTCATTTCTGTCTTACTAACAAGGAGATATTTTTCTTTTCTTGCCGTAAAATTAAAGATTGCATTTAATTAAGTTAAGACTATAAATGAAACATTTCCAGAAACGGTCACATTTTGCTATAGAACGTGTGAGCTTTCCCTCACAAAAATACATCGATTCACTATGAAGATGAAGTTTTTACATTACAAAAATTGCTCCTCCAACATGTTCTGAATTAAGAATAAAATCTATTCACATCTAGATAATTTGACACCAATTTCTATCGATTTTCCTTTCCAAGAAAGATCAGTTGTTGAAAACGTTGATCGTCTTTCCTTCAGAAAGCAGTTTTTCTTTGCAGAATCAAAACGAAGGGAAGGATGTATAACTTTTTAACAACAAGGGGATCTGTCTCCACAGAAAATATCCATATAAATCAAATGACCCAAAAATACAGGGTGGCGCATGAATCGTGCTAAATACACAATGTCAATATCAATTGTGATCGTTACTTAAAGATGACGAAGGAGTTTTTTTTTAAACAGAATTGCACGTTCCGTTTCCACAGCATTTGGTTTCAGCAAGATGGAGTTCTGGCGTAGTTTCAACGAAAATTCCCAAACAAATTAATATCCAGAAACTACACTTTCCGCTAATGCCCAAGTTCAGCTGAACTGACTGCACCTGACATTTTTTATAGGGTTATGTCAAGCAAGAGGTGTACAAAACGAAACCAAGGAATTTGACCGAATTGAAGCAGTCCACTAAAACAATAATTGAGGCGATCCCACAATGAATAATTTCCTGATCAGGTCGCGTATGCGTAAATTAGCATGGCGGCCATTTTCGGTCTATCATCTTTAAAACCAATCTTTAAAAAATCGGATGATTTTTCAGCAACTTTCTTTATGGCAATACTGTTTTCGACAGCTCAGCTGTTTTCGTATAGCATATTACTGTTAAACATGTTCAGTTAGGTCTATAATTTAACCCTGAATCGACTTACAAACGAATAACGCTTGCAGATTATTGAGTTCTATTATCAAAATTCATGCCCGGTCAAGAAAGTGCATTGTCCACTTCTTCTATTTCATGATCAGTTTGGAATCTTGTGACTAAATTTCGCACCAAATTTACATTATTGGATATTAAACCATCAACACGTACACGTAGAGTGGGGACAGAGGAAAATATCTCAGCTGTACCCGCTAGTATTGTTAATGACCGTGAATTATCGATTCGGCGACGTTCACAGCAATTGGGCCTGGTACTCCACTACGTGCAAAATTATGCGGAAGAATTTGATTGCAAAACCTCTTAAAATACAGCTGATGCAAAAATAGAGTCACATGACCCACTGAAACAGCTACATTTTGGTAAATTGGCAGTCGCAAAATTGGATGAAGATCAACTTTTTTATCGGAGAATTAAGTTCAGCGAGGAAGCTCATTTCAGGTTGAGTGGACACGTGAACAAGCAAAATTGCTGTATTTTTAGTGAAGAGTCGTTTGGTGTGGATTATGGGCCGGTGTCCAAATTCGACCGCACTTTTTCAAAGACGACGAAGACAGCTACTTTACTGTGCCTGAGTAGCGCTACCGTGCGATGAATACAATTATTTATTTATTTATTTTTTTTTACCAAAAATGGAAGATCTGGACTTGGCTGGCATGTGGTTTCAGAAAAACGGGACCACATGCCACACAGCACACGAAACAATAACCCGATTGAGAAGCGAGTTCGGTAAACTGTTTATTTCACGTTTGGTGCCGGTCAATTGACCGCCTAGATCGTGCAGTTTAACGCCTTTAGACTATTTTTTGTGGGGCTATGTTAAGGCTGAAACATGTCCGATGATTGGAGTTTTAGTGTACTGTGTTTAAAATAGGCGATCCAAATTGTTTGTAAAAACTATTACGTTATCAGTCTTTTACCCATTGCTTATAAGGTCCTGTCGAGTGTGATATTTGAAAGACTAAAGCCGATTCTAACTGACCTGATTGAACCTTAACAGATTGGCTCTAAACTTGGTAGATCAACAACTGACCACATATTCACACCACGACAAATTCTGGAGAAGACTCAAGAACAACAGATCGGCATGTACCATCTTTTCGTCGATTATAAATCTACCTTCGATAGCCCGATACGGCAAAAATTGTATGAGGCCATGTCCGAGTTTGGAATTCCTATGAAGCTTATACGTCTTTGTAGGATGACGACGGTCTTGAGTAAACATAGGCAAATATCTTAGAGAGCTTTTTTATATCAAACGAGGATTTAAGCAGTGCGACCTCTTCAACTTACTGTTGGGGATGATTATGAGGAAAACTTCAGTTAACACGTCTGGTACCACCTTTAACAAAAACCATATGTAACTCGCATATGCAGATGACATAGACATCATTGGCAGAAAACTGCGAGATGTTACTGCAGCCTACTCAAGCATCGAGAAAGAAGCAGCGAAAATGGGTCTGGTGGTAAACGAGAACAAAACCAAATTATTGGTTCCAACAAACAAAGAATCTACTCGTTTGGGACGCTGTGTGAATATTGACAACTATAATTTTGAAGTGATGTAATAATTCATCTACCTCGATTCCGCTGTAAACAAAACGAATGATGTCAGCATGGAGCTAAAGAGGAAAATATTGCTTGCTAACAGATGTTACTGTGGGTTAAGCAAGCGATTCAATGATAAAGCCTTCTCTCGACAACCAAAAATCCGACTGTACCAGACGTTGGTTGTACCGTTCTTGTTATATGGCGCAGAATCCTGGATTAAGTTACAAGCAGATGAATCAGTACTGACAGTTTTCTGAGGAAAATACTCCGGAAAATATATGGATCCATCATCGTTAGCGGTGAGCATCGGCGTCGCATGAACAATGAGCTGTATGAGCTATATGTCGACGTCGACGTGGTCAATTGCATTAATATACGGCGATTGCGATTGCCTTGGCTGTGTCATGTTGTGCGGATGGACCCAAATGCTCGGGAAAGTTTTCGACAACGAACTTGATGGACAGCACAGAAGAGGACAACCAAAACTCCATTGGAAGGACCAGGCTTTTGAAATGCTATCGAAACTTGGTATGAGGAATTGTTGAAGTGCGGAATATCGAAGCGCTTGGAATTATTTTCTACGGGCGGCGTATAATAGATAAGGATGTCTATTTCAGTCCTCACCTAAGAAGAAGGTTGTTAAGGCTCATGTCTATAGAGAGAAGACCGCAATGGTTGATGCAATGGAAGCCAATATTGAAAAATTTATTCGTAAGATACCAGCCGATATGTTGGAGAATATATGGCAAAATTGGAGACAGCGTATGAACCATTTGAGGCGTAGCCGCGGTCAACGTTTGCATGAAGTCATCTTTAAACAATGAATTATATAAATCGTTCTATCGACTCAAATAAAGATTTCATATATGTCTTTAAATTGTGTGTGTGTGTTTTCTCTTTTTTTTTTAATCAAATCCAAAATTCTTAAAAAATCACCCATTATAAAATAAAATCAAATACACAATAAAAGAAATTGATTAAAGAAAAAGTTATATAAATTGGTTATTATAGCAATATTGATGCGTCACCCTGCACCTAAGGCGAAGATACGACATTCTCTTTTCTTTCGGATTCTCCGCGATATTTCCATATATTTCTATGGAACAATATGTGTTGGACAAGAAAGTTATTATTCACCAAATTTGTGTAAGAAATTCCTTAGCAATACTTTGAACAATATTATAGGAAAATTGTCCTTCCCTACATGCCGGAATACTTGTGACAATAAAATCTGTGCACTTTCTAAATAATCACCTTAATCATCGTTATAAGCAGTCCTGTAGTCTTCACAACATCCAAGGCCAATTTGATGGTTCAATGATAACCAATTCACAATAATATCAATCAAATCTTCAATTATCTGCTAAAATCCTTTAGCCAATGATATTGGCCAGCATTAATATTTACAATATGAAAATACACATGCACACACATATATATACATATCCATATATATATATATATATATATATATACAACTTAATTTGAAATGCAAACAAACTTAGTGAAAATGTTTTTGCTATCACTCTGAGATTTAAATGACTGAACAAATTTTAATAATCTTTCGATTTCTTCCTCTGCTTGCTATTGTTTCCATACAACTCACACAGAGGACTCCGAAACAAAACAGAAAAAAAGCAAAAGTTTGTGAAAACAAAATGGAAAACTAAGAAACAACCAAACAAATTTAATATTCCATAAAGGCTGTCTCAAAGCTACACACACTCTGACACACACTCAGCCATAGTTATCCTTAAGATGTTTAATACAACGACACACCAATAGCTGGTCACTGATACATACATAGTCACACATTCTTGTAAAGAAAGTGCATTGCGAATATCTGCTTGTAGCAAAAAAAAAAAATTTTGTATGGCCCACATCTGGGAAAGAGGATATGAGGAAAAAGAGATTATAGCAAGACAACTTGTATTTACATAAATTTTACATTAAGTTGTAAAGGGTCGAAGATGGATATTTGATGACATGAGGAAATTAAACATGTACAACTACACCCCATACTGCCAATTTCTGAAAGGACGCAAGCAGCATAAGCGGCAATAATACAACAAAACTTATTCGAAAGAGAAAACTTCAAAATCAGATATAAAAAATAAAACTAAAGAAAGGTTTCTCATGCGAGTGATTACGTTTGGACCATAAAAATGTATTTGTCAGAAAATTGAATATGTGTTTATATATTTTATGCACGCTGCGCCTGAGTATGCGTGTGTGAGGATTAAATTTCATTATAATGTTGAAAATATCAATAATGATAACACACATGATGCCGATGACAATGCCAATGATGTCGACGAAGATGATGCTGCAGCTGATGATAGTCCTGGCGCCGCACAGTGAGATTCTAAGTGCAAAAAGTCTATTTTTCGACTGTAAAATATTAAAAATTTAATGATGCAATTTTGTACGGAATTGTTTAGTTAAGAGAAATTCATCATTGCTTTTTTGAAAAAAATAATTTTTTATCGCAAAATAATTACTTAAAAATGCTTGGGAGAAGTAAAGCGCAAAACGACTAAGATTTTAATGCAACTTGAGGGCCTGTATATGCATATTTGTTGTTCGTTTAACTATTTTATGTCATGATGTTCTAAAAATATGGTATTTTGTGATTCTTTAAGAAAAAAAGACAACTGGATAGCATAAATAGTTTCAAAACTATTTAAATTTAAAAAAAAGCCCTAGAAATTTCAGTGTTCTAAGTTTTCCTTGGAAGAAAAAAAGCTTAGCTCCGGCGACCTCCATGCTCTGACTGCAACATAATGAAGGAAGGGAGTATATTATTGCGATTTATAGAAAAAAATCCTTATAATATTTTATACTGCTGAACAAAGTTATAAATTTTATGAAAAAAGTCACAATAAGGCGTCAACCTCGTAAACAACATTTGGAATTAGATGATATTGTAAAAGAAATGATAGATGAATAAGTAAATAAGTTTCCTTACATATGAAACTAATCATTTTATTTTAGGCAATCCTACTAAATATTTTTACAGAAAATAAGTCAGGCGGGTAGTGGGTGAAATGGTTATTTCTTCTGGGTAATATAGGCGATGGGCGTGGCCGATTTGGATGAAACTTTCCAAAATTTTTGTTTCCGTAGTACAGATGATCCATGCCAAGTTACAAAAATTTCTACCCAACAGAATAAAATTTATACGAAAATTTCATTTTTAGTTGTATGGGCGGCGGCCGATGGGCGCGGTCGATTTGGATGAAACTTTATATGTTTGCTACTCTGCGTCATAAAACGCTCTATGCCGAATTTCAAGACTCTACTCTCTATATTTATTGCACAAAAATGTATGAAGCAATCCCACTGTGCGCCGGTGCTGCTGATAACGGTGGGTATGGTGGGAAATGGATGAGGGTTCCTTGATGTTTACATTTTCAATCACAAGTTTTTATCTATTGTTTAGCACAATGTTAGTATTTTCCCCTCTCTCTTTTTCTTTCTCTCTCTGTCAAGATATATCCTTCGTGCTCTTTCGATAGCATAGCAAAATATTTATAAACATTTTATGATTAACCCTTTAAGGGATTTAAGGATTAGCAGCTATGGCAGTGCATAAAATGCTAATAAAAGTTTATATACCGATAGAGCACTACATTCACAATTATGCTAACAATAATTTGCATGTTAGGATTTAATTTAGTAATAACAAATACATAATAATTCGACCCGAAGTTTCCAACTAACACCACCATTTAGTGATTATAGTAGATATTCAAAATGATGTACAACTCCTCATTAGATTTAGTCGAAATTTATATAAGAAAACGTTTTGCCTGAATCTTAGAAGTAATATCTATCGTACCCTCTAACATTAAGCAACGTATTGAAAAATATTTCATTGAAATATTACAGAAATATAAGCTTTATCAAGAGTATTAAAACTGTAGTATTTCAATAATACACAAATTTAAAATTTCTGAATGGATACAAATTGCAGGTCTTCTTTATTGCAATGTTTCAGTCAGAATAACAAATTTTTAAAACAATTCATGATCTTAAATGAAAAATATAATTGATTATTATAGAATAATAATACAGTAAAATGTAGTCGCTACAACTACCCTGTTGCCAATGAATTTCTTCAAAATTAAAAATCATCTGAATATGCTGGCTTATTCGATCTATTGAAATGTTATCTTCCTTGTTGCCACACGTGGGCTGTGGTTGATACCAAAATCGCTGGTAGAGACTCTGTGCTCGAATGCACAGTTGCATTGCAACCTGGTGCTACAGACCCATAGAGTAGTAGAGGTGGTAAGATAGGCCTCACCTCCGCCAATAGGGATTATGTTCCATACTAGAGCATAATCAATTTGGTATCTCCTGGCTGCGAAGAAAGGGTTGACAATATGCGGTAGTACCACAATTGTCAGCCCCTTTTCCTAGATAACCCAAGTATTACTTGGCTATCTTTGGGGGGCGTTGGCAATCGCATTGTAATATGCCCACTGTGTCGCACACCGTGGGTAAGGCCTTCACGGCGAGACTCACGTTAAACCCTCGTGGACTTCTTCCTTGTTGTCAATGCGGACAATGAAATATTTTGGCTGTTTCCTAATCACTTCATAGGGTCCACTCTACTCGAATGATAAATTTTTCTCCCCATGTCATTTCTGATCTAGACATGCGATCAAGTAGACAAGTGTTGGAATTTAAATAGCTTATTTATACATAAATGATTTGAAGTGGGAACAGGTCGCAAATTTTCCACAAAATTTTTTAGTTTTGAAAGAAATTCTTTTGGTATTCAATAGTACGACGACATCTTAAAAAATTCTCCAGGTAGTTTAAGATTTTTCCCATATAAATATTCGGCGGGCATTCCATCTAGATCTACTTTGAAAGAGGCTCTCATTCCTTATAAGACTGATGGTAAAGTTTTTGACTATGACAGATTATTTTTGCGCTCCAGCGCCGCTTTCGATGCTCTGTTTTTCTTTTCTTTCTATCATTCCAGACAGCTTAAGATTTTCCCCCATATAAATATTCGGCAGGCGTTTCATCTAGATCTACTTTGACAGAGGCTCTCATTCCTAACACTCCTAACAAGACAAGACAAGGTAACAGATTATTTTTGCACTCCAGCGCCGCTTTCAATGCTCTGTGCTTTCTTTCTACCATACCAGACAGTTTATGATTTTCACCCATATAGAAATTCGACAGGGGTTCCTCCTTTGAAAGAGGCTCTCGTTCCTAATAAGACTGATGCGAAAATTTTTGAACATGACGGTTTATTTTTGCACGTGGGCGTCGCTTTCAATGCTCTGTGCATTATTTCTACCATTCCATTCGATTGTGGGCGGTACGCAGCAAAGTGAGATTGCTTCATACATTTTTGTGCAATAAATATAAGGAGTTGTCGTAGAGTCTTGAAATTAGGCATAGAGCGTTTTATGACGTAGAGTAGCAAAAATATAAAGTTTCATCCAAATCGACCACGCCCATCGGCCACCGCCCATACAAACAAAAATGAAATTTTCGTATACATTTTTTTCTGTTAGGTAGAAATTTTTGTAACTTGACAGGGATCATCTGTACCACGGAAACAAAAATTTTGGAAAGTTTCATCCAAATCGTCCACGCCCATCGCCTATATTACTCAGAAAAAATAACCATTTCACCCACTACCCGCCTGACTTATTTTCTGTAAAAATATTTAGTAGGATTGTCTAAAATAAAATAATTAGTTACATGTGTAAAGAAACTTATTTACTTATTCATCTATCATTTCTTTTACAATATCATCTAATTCCAAATGTTGTTTACGAGGTTGACGCCTTATTGTGACTTTTTTCATAAAATGTATAACTTTGTTCAGCAGTATAAAATATTATAAGGATTTTTTTCTATAAATCGCAATAATATACTCCCTTCCTTCATTTTATTACAGTCAGAGCATGGAGGTCGCCGGAGCTAAGCTTTTTTTCTTCCAAAGAAAACTTAGAACACTGAAATTTCTAGGGCTTTTTTTAAATTTAAATAGTTTCGAAACTATTTATGCTATACAGTTGTCTTTTGTTTTCTCAAAGAATCACAAAATACCATATTTTTAGAACATCATGACATAAAATAGTTAAACGAGCAACAAATATGCATATATAGGCCCTCAAGTTGCATTAAAATCTTAGTCGTTTTGCACTTTACTTCTCCCAAGCATTTTTAAGTAATTATTTTGCGATAAAAAATTATTTTTTTCAAAAAAGCAATGATGAATTTCTCTTAACTAAACAATTCCGTACAAAATTGCATCATTACATTTTTAATATTTTACAGTCGAAAAATAGACTTTTTGTACTTAGAATCTCACTGTGCGCAGTGGTGGTCACATGTTTTATCCCAAAAAACGCTCCCTTGAATATAGTCAACGTAAACTGTCGAACTCGATCAGTAGTAATTTTCGAAGGACATTCGTATGTGGAAATCCAACCAGAGTAAAATGTAGTCGTCACAGCTACCCTCTTTCCAATGCATTTCTTCAAAATTAAAAATCATAAGACAGCATATTCAGGGCTTATAAGATACATTGCAATGTTATCTTCCTTATTGCCAATCTGAACAGTAAAGTATTTTGGCTGTCTTTTAATCACGTCGGGGTCACCAATTGTAGTATTTCAATAACACATAAATTTCAAATTTCCGAACGGATACAAATTTCAGGTCTTCTGTACTGCAATGTTTCAGTTAGAATGACAAATTTTAAAACAATTCATGAACTTAAATGAAAAACGTAACTGATTATTATAGAATAAAAGTACAGAAAAATGCAGTCGCCACAAATTTGCAAACATTTGGAAATAGTTGATAAATTACATCTTTGATAACTACTGTTGAATAGTTAGATTTCCTTCTCTGAATTATATGCAATTTAAACTACAGATTTATTATAAATTATATATTTTTAGACACTGGTTGAAATAAACGCTTCAAAAGAAACTTGAAGCCTCAAATGTTGAAACCATTCCATTCATTTATTGAGTATATACTTGCTAGTTTCATATCATTATGATGTGTAAAATTAGTTATATATTTTTCAAAATGGATGGAAAAACAGACATAAAACGGATATAGAATTGGAATAAATTCCCTATATAAGAAATTCTAATCATTGATTTAATTCTAACAACAGAATTTCATATTGATTAGATTGATACAATTAAATTTAGTATACTCAAATAGAGTTGTCAAGTTTCGACTCGAATAAGATACTTAAAAAGGGAATTTTAAGTTTATTTCTTAAATTTGAAGAAATTCTACACACAGGTGCGTCGATTGCTTATATAGGGTGGCGCATAAGCAACGTTAAGATTTGATCAGTAAATACAATTTTTGTTTAATTTTTTTTTTTCGTCTCTTTACAGAATTAACTAAATAATACTTGGGAAATTTATGATGGAAAAGCTCAGCACAGAACAAAGAACCAAAGTTGTTAAATTTTACTTTGAAAGTCAGCATTCGATTATTTAGATCATATCGAAATTTCTTTCATGTTCGAAATGCTCCTAGCGCTCCAACAATTTGCCGATTAATTCATCATTTTGGGCTACAAAGGGCTGTCTGTGATCTTTCGCGTGCTGAAACACCTCGTGCAGTTCGAAATGAAGTGACCATTGCTCGAGTGAAAGCAAGTATCGAGGTAAACCCCGAAACTTCCAACAGGCTACGTTCTCAGCAGTTAGAGATGTCTAGGCGGTCTTTGCAAAGCATTTTACATATCGTATGTTACATCTTTTCCCATATAAGATGCAAATTGGTTCACGAGTTAAAACCAAATGATGGGCAAGGACGCATTCAACATAGTCGCCGTTAACGTTACTTATGCGCCACCCTATAGAAGCATATGGCGGGACTACTCTAAGAGAGAGAAGAAAAAAAAACGCGTATTTGAGGTTACAAGGATGCAGAATTGGAATTGTTACTAAAGTAAGATTTGCTCTACATGCCAGACGACATTTTAATTGCTTTAGTGATTTACTGGAATTTTTAAAAACTTAAAATCGTAGAGAGATGATTCATATTAAGGAAATTGAATTCCATATGAACTGAGGTTTGGAAATGTTGAACGTCGATTTGGCACATCTGAAATGCTGCCTATCAGGTATAAACAAAAGGTTTATTTCTTTGTGCGCGCAGTAATCATTGGTGATTAAAAATAGATCCACCACCATGATAACCTCAAGAAGAGGAAATCATAGAAATCATGTGGCCATGTTTCAACATCGACACAAATGCAGAATATTCGCGTAAAAAAGTTTATGTGTGATCAATTTGGTGTCGAGTATTATGAATTCTCACATCGAAGGAAAACATCATTAAAGCTGTCTAATGAAAAATTAACGAAATTTAATATCGGATAAGGTGGAACTAATCTACCGTGTAATAATAGAGGGGATTACTGTACAACAAAACAAGTTTCCTTGCATCTCATAAATGCGACATTGATTCAGTGAGCTTACACGCTTCCTATTTTTAGACATTCAAACGATACGTATGAATTAACGACAATTCCGAATATCACTGAGAAGTATTAACACTTTTGCCAGACACATCAAAGTGACCACTGCTTAAATAGGAGGCTGTATGTGGGGTTGATCCCAAGATCATGCGAATGATTGTCGCGCGTACTAACCATCGCGCCACGGTCGGTTACGGAAGAAATGAAATTAAATAAGTTTAGGAGATCACAAATTTCTACAAATTCAAAAAAAGGAGCAGACAAAAAACTGATTTCTAGATGCATTTCATCTTACGATCAACTTTACATTGGCGACGAAATATTTTTTGAAACCGCTGGATATTTTTTTTTTTGCATAACTATTGATGTGATAAGACTTGCTGAACAGATTTGCAGAACAAAATCCGTAAATATGGAGTTAATCTTAGATCAACCTTACCGGGAAATCTTTATTTACATTTATTTTTGAAAAATTTTTAACTGCGTAGAAGATGGTCCAGTCTAAGGTTGCAAATTCAACGGCCTGAGGCGAAAAATGAACTGTTCATCCAACTGCTCACACAATAACATCATGGATTCGCCGGTTGCGCATAGGCAAGTAGTATCATCTCATTGAAACGAAACGAATGAGGGAGGTCCCAAAACTAACCGACCTGACATATAGATGGTGCTAGTAGTTTAAAAAAATTATTTCGGTGAAAAGTGATAACCCCATAAAATATATGTTTTAAGTTTCAAGGCGCCACGTTGTTTAGTATTTTACATGAGCCATCAAAAATTAACGACCTCGGTGAATTTTTAAACATTGAAAAAATTAATCACCGTCATGTACGATAATTTAATATTTGCATTTGAAAGGTCTCAATCCAACAAATACTAAAGCCGAGCGAGATCCTACTCTGAGGGGTCTGCCTCCTTCGTTTACGACTGTAAAATATTTGGTAATAGAGTTTAAACGGGGCCGTACGAGCTGCCAAAATGGACATCGTAGTGATGGACCAATTGAGGTGATCACGCCGGACGCGATTAACAAAATCCACAAAATGGTATTGAATGATCGTCGACTGAAATGCGTGCGTGAGCTCGCTGAAATGATAGACATTTAAAAAAGTATTATACATCGTTGAATGATCAAAGATTTGAAGATGCTTTCAATAGAGCAAAAACAGCGTCGTGAAGATGTTTCAGTAGAGTTTTTGACGATGTTTCAGCGTAATAAAACCGAATTTTTGCATCGGTTTGTAACCATGGAAATGACATGGGTCCACCACTACACACCTGAGATAAAGGAACAGTTAAAACAGTGGACTGGAATGGGAGAAACGTGTGCAATCGTGCCTACAGGCAGGGTCACGCCGTCTGTTTTTTGGGATGCACATGAGATTATTTTTATTGATTATCTTCCGAAGGAAAAAACCATCAACGGCGAATGTTATGTTAATTTATTGCAGCAGTTAGGTGATGAATTTATGGAAAAAGGCCGCATTTGGCGAAAAGGAAAGTGCTGTTTTATCAAGACAATGCCCCATTTCACACATCCATTATTACGATGGCCAAAATTAATAAATTAAAGTTCGAATTGCTTCATCGCGCATCTTATTCGCAAGATTTAGCTCCCTCGGACTATTTTCGATTTCCAAACTTCAAAAATTGGCTCGGTGGTAAAATATTTGCCAGGAATGAACAGGTGGAGTCTGCGGTTGTTGGCTATTTTAAGGAGTTTCACAGTTCTTGCTATATATAGGGTATAGAAGTTATTGAAAAATAAAGCGAATTTTTCCCCACTCCGGCCCGAATATTTATTCGCCTGATTTAGCTTTCCATTTCCAAAATTGGAAAAAATTGCTCGGTGGTAAAATATTTGCCAACAATGAAGAGGTGGAGTCTGCGGTTGACGGCTATTTTAAGGAGTTCCACAGTTCTTGCTATAAACAGGGTATAGAAGCTATTGAACATCGCTGGAAAAAGTGTATCGAGCTAAAAGGAAATTATGTTCCCTCGATCAACCTTCAATTGGGTAAAATTTTTTTGATGAAATATCAAACAATACTAAACAAAAATTCTATGCCCGTTTGAAGGTTTGATGACACATAAAATTAGACTGACTAGAGTATTCAAGTGACTGATTATTTTAAGGAAACGGCTTTTGGTAACAAGCAAAGTATAACGGAAAAACCTCGTTTTCTCTAAACACAAAATAGTCTTTAAGAAAATGCGTGCTTTTATAAGAAAACAAAACTATTAAGTACAACATTTTGAAAAAAAAAACATTTTTTTCTTTCACTTCTACAGCAACCACATTCACAATTAGAACGATCCCTCTAGAAGTGTATGAATTACAATGCCCGAATATACCGATACCAATAATGTTTTGCTTTAAACAACTAATATATAAAAAATGTGGTAAATTTCAATAAAACATTGGAAAAAGATAATTTTTTAAGAGGCGAGTATGGCCTTTGTATGAGAAACTTGTTTCCTATTGGGCCCCACAAATAACTTCTATTGGGTCCTAATATCCAGTGTATGTAGTATTCGTGAATTTTTGAATTTTAACAATATTTTTTTATAATTCCAAAAAGTACTAAAACACAAACCTGTCAGTTTTACCAACCCTAATTGGTTCATTTTAGTTTTCCATCAACTCCAATTGTGAAAAAGACGACAGTGTAACGTATGATTAATATTAATTGTCTATCATAAATATACATATGTCATTAATCATACGCACCATAACTCCAGCGAATATTAAAATATAGGCATGACTCATGGAAGAATTTCTAATAACAATTCATGTATGTGGTTATTTGTCTCCAGTAAAACAAAATTTAATAAAAAATATATGTAAAATATATTTGTACTGTTCAATAAAATCCAAACTGTCTAACGTATTATAGTATTAACATTATAAATGATAGAAAAAAACTGCGCTGTCATTATATCATTTTGTTTCCCTTTGTTCTTATAAAAGGCTTACGCATGTCGAAGTACATTTAAGTTAGAATCAAATGTACGGGAACATAATTATCTAAACTTCAATATTTTAGCCATAATTTTAAGATTATTTGTATTTGAATTTACCATTTTTTAATTTATATTAAAATTAACCTTTTTTTTGTACATTACATCGATATCATTGTGAACAAATTCAAATTTTTGCCCACGAAGTGATTACTTAACTCCATTGAGTCAGAACATGAATTTAACTGAATTGTGAATTGTAACATATAAAATTAACTGCTGTAATTCTCATTTTTCATTTATCGCCACTTGTAATTTCTTCATGATCAATTTGATTGCATATAATTTCACATGACTGTGAAATTATCAATCTGTCTATTGACGAAGCCATCAAGATGGAAATGGCCCTCGTCACTGAAGATGATTTTATCGGCAAAATCAGCATTTTCATGTTGTCTCTTCAATACCCAATTAACGAAGTCCCTTCGCTGTCCATGGTCAGCTGGCTTCAGTTCCTGAGTCAATTGAACTTTGTATGCATGAAGATGCAAATCTTTCGTCAAAATTCGCTGCATAGTGGAGATACCAATTTGCTGAGCTTGGTGTCGAATTGACGTGGAGGTGGATGGAGTTTGAGCGACACCATCACGTACAGCTTCGACATTTTCGGTCGATCGACCTGGTCGAGAGCGCGTTGTTGTCTTTACATTACTACCAGACCCAAATTTATCCATAAATCTCTTTACAGTTGACTCTTTTGGAGCATTATTGTGACCCCAAATTGATCGCAATTTTCGAACTATAACCGCAAAACTTTCACCATTTTGGTAAAACAATTTCACAATGAGAATGCGTTGTTCATTCGTGTAGCGCTCCATGTTTACTAACCACGTATTTTCTACTAGCAAACAATAACAATTGTCCAAATTTAAATCTTGCATTCTTGTTGGGACACCTCATAAAATTTTATGGAAAATCTCATAAAATTTTATGTTCTCCAAAAATTATATCCTGACGGGACAAAATAAAAATACAAGTGAATTTTAGTCAGAGAATACATAAAATTCTCCCGAACAAAATTCATAATGATTGTGGTGTTAATAAAGATATTTCTAATTATTTGTTGAAAATTCAAAAGATTAAATCCTTAATCCTTAAAATCTAATGCCAAGGAATGTTGGACGTCAGTTTTGCACATGTGAAATTCTGCTTGTCAGACATTAACAAGAGGGAAATGCGACTACGTGACCATAAATATTTATGGAAAACATTTTAAATTGTATATTTGGTGACATCAATTCGTTGTGCTGTATTATGAGTTGCTTAAACCGAACGAAACTATTACAGGGGCTCTCTATCAAACACAACTAATGAGATTGGGATGACCACTCAACAAACACGCTCCCACTATTAATCTAGATATTGTTAAATTATTCTTTGTCAGTATAGTAACATTCACATGCTGTGCTGCGGGCTAAAACCTACTTAGAAACCCTCAAATGGGGAGTGACATTCAAGCTGCCTTATTCACCAGACATTACCTCTTCAGATTATGGTTTCCCTGAATCTCTGCTTGAGCAAAGCTTCCCATCATATGAAGAAATCAAGAACTGGGCCGATTTCTGGATAGCTTACAAAAGATATGCTGCCAGAGAGATGGGAAAAGTAGTGACCAGCGATGGATAATATTTTGTAAAACACATAATGTGCCGTTTTTTTATAATTTACTGTACCCCTAATAAAAAAAATGTTTATTTGGAATAACAACAAATCTATGATAACTTTGTAACTGCGCTGAATAATCCAATCTTTTAGTTGAAATTATTAAACAGTTCTCATTGAATGAGAAGCCTTCCTGTACAAGAAATGCAAGGTGAATTTGCTTCTTGTAACCATTCTTGTGACCGCTCGTGGCGCGATGATTAGTACACGTGACTATTATTCACATGATCATGGATTCAATCCTTTATACTGCCCCATAGCATTGTTTTATATGCGGTTACTTCGACAAATTTTGTAAATACATTTCAGACTCGTTGAATGAATTCAGAAACAGAATGCTTGTAAGCTGACTGAATGTGTGAAGCTCTGCCATAAGTCATTCGTGCGATACAAAGAAATTTGCTTTTTTATCACTCCCATCAACATTTCTGATAGTCGTTATGAACAATTTCATAAACTGCTAGATTATTTTCAACTATTTCGTACCAACCTCACTTTTAGAAAAAAAACCTTCATAAAATGAAAGTTATTAATTCCATTTCCATAACAATAAACTACATCCTTCATCATTTAAAATGCACAACTTTGACACATCCCCAACTGTTACATTAAATGAAAGGAAACTTAGTAAAATGAAATGAAACAGAAAACACACAAAAAAAATATAAACGAGAAAACACATCTGAATACTTTCTATAAAAAACAACACATCTATCATTTGTCTCTGCGGGCGGAGGGAAAGGACTACCACACGTATGATGTATAAATAATTGATCATCACGTAACAATCATACGCTTGAGTGTACTTGCAACAGTTCAAGACTTAGCGAAAGACAAATAACCTTTGCAAAAAAAAGGGATTTTGGAAATCACATCAAGATTGAAGTAGATTTCATTTCTATTTTTTCTTCTGCAAATGAAACATAAGTCTATGTAAATCTTTTAAATATTCAGGCCGAATTAAGAACAAAGTCCAATGGCTGAATGCTTCCAGATTGTGAAGTATATTTATGATATCAATTATTTTATTTTTGTATTTCTTCGAAAATATATGTATTTTTTCCAAAAAGTTGCCTAGACATACACAAGATGAATAATTAATGTGTCTGTGCCAACAACAATGTGTTGCTGTATTAATCGCTACAACTGTGGGAGGATTGAGGATTTCTACAGCATTAAGCAAAATTTGATGACAAAGCATTTATAAGTTAAATTGGCTAGACAGTTAACACCAAGGGAATTTAATCCTCCAGCCATTTTTTAGTATTATTTCATATTTAATTTTGATGTCAAATGGAGAGGGAGGGAAGGAGAGAAAGAGAGAGGGAAGGTTGAGGGTGTTGCAAAATATATTCGAATTCAAATTTGTGTACTTGCAATGCA
>JAHXMU010000675.1:275455-286608 GCA_019455685.1 Philornis downsi
ATTAAACTACAATTAAACTAAAATTAAATTAAAATTAGATTAGAATTAAATTAAAGCTAGATTAAAATTAAACTAAAATTGAATTAAACTACAGCTAAATTAAAATTAAATTTTATATATCTTTACTATCACATATCTCATGGCCGTAGTGGTTGTTTCTAACTCGACGTATTGATAAATAACTTTTAGAAAAAAAAATTAAGCATAAATTAGAGACACAGAAATTTTCATGTTTAGATGATTAACTTACATTAAATAAAGGATTGTCGCTCTTATACACCAAATTCTTTTATTTATTTTTGTTGTCTGGTGTTAACATAAGAAGAAAGCAGAAAGAGAGAGTGCGTTATGTATGCAATTTCTTACCAATAATAGGAAATATTGCTAATGTGAGTCAATATATGAAGTATTGTTCTATTAAATAGAAATTGCAATAACTGAAATGTGATACATATTTCTGTAATATTAAGGTATGCACACAATTTCTGGAAATGTTGGGAATATTATGAAACAAAAACAGTTTTACTATACTGTAACAATGATTGTTATTGTAAGAAAAGCAACGTTATCAAAAATGTTTTGACATGTTTTCAAACGATTACATAAAAATTGGAATAATTTGTTTTATTATTCGGTATATCAAAAAAAAAAAAACTCTTTATGAAAATATTTCCTATAAAACCTTCATTAAACACTAAAACATTCGATAACAAACGAAAGCCTCTTAAAGCTATTTTCGTGTTTCTTTGTGAATAAGGTCAATAAATTTTAATCACAAAACGATTGAAATTGTCTGTATGTAGTTGTGATTTTCATTTAATGTTTAAATATTCTTATATTTAACATATTTAGTTAACGGCTTTCATTTCACTTAGCGAAACTCACAAGAATCGTTTAAAAACATTTAATTAAAAAAAAACGTTAAGATGTCGAGTCTTATTGTGCCTAACAGATTAATCGCATTATCGATTATTTAAAAGCTTCTACATTTTACAACCTCATAATATATACTTATAGCATAAATACTCTGGCGTCTAAATTGTAATCTATGGAAATATGATTAACTTAGATTAATATGATTAGCCAAAGATAGTTTGAATAGACGTATGAATGATATTAATTATACTGAACAGACGTATGATTGATACTAATTCTACTCAATAGACGTATGTTATATGTATATCAATTGTAAAAATGTAATGTAATAACACATATTTAAGACATATTTTTCAGTAACAAACTTTTACATCGATATCCATTAAATACCAGGGCAAGAAATTGAAAACCTTTCTCTACTTGGGTGAAGAAATCACACATATTTAATTCATAATACTTAACTAACACTATAGAAAATTCAAAGGTCGTCTACGCTATATGGCAAATACTTTCGGTTCCATATTGCACCTGCCACCACATAATGTCCAGTGTATAAAACCAAAAGTTGATCTTCCATAATGGCTTTTATATTGTTTGTAACGAAAATATGTCCACGAAACATATGTGCTATTACAAATAATCTGACAGAAATAATATTAATCAATGTCTAGTCCCAGATAGCATTCTTTGTCGTCAATTGTTAACCAATTTTTATTTTTTCTTTGTTCTCTCTTCAGTAATTCCTGCATCAAAATGGCACATATTCTGTTTAAATTATCTTGTACATACAATGAGAATTCTATTGCATATTCTCTGTTCACAATTACCAAAAATCCTTTTAGTAATTTGCTTTTTAATTAACTTTAACTACACTAAAACCTATAAGGCTCAAGAGATTCTGTTAATTAAATTAAATTATTGAGGGAATATCAACAGGGATTGCACTCAAATGTTTATTAGCTATTGAAGAAGACTATTTTTCCCCAACACTCTTTTGTATTAAAATCTTGTTATATTCCGTAGTATCTTTCGCAACCTGTTATCTGTTATCTCCACCCTACTACTCCAAGTACGCTCTAAATATTTTTAATAAATGCTTAGCAATATTTCATTCCCTACTTTTTTCACTGTCGTTTGTCTTTTTGTTTAAAACACAACTATCAGGATCAGCAGAAAGCGTACTTCTCCCCTTATTGCCAAAACAAGTAATAATAGATGTTTCCTTAATTATTTTGTAATAATTATTTTCTCGAAAGTTTTAACAGCGACTGGCAAAAGTATTGAATGCATGTTGTGTTTTATCCTATCTTATCCTATATCTCGCTGCTCCGCGCACTCTAAAGGATATTTATTTTCTCACGGCGAATATCCTTCACCTACAGTGGATGGTGAAGCTTTGTGTATCGTCATTGGTTTATTCATAACGAGCTAGTAAACAAGCTCAATGTGGTGGTGCTGCTAGTGGTGTTACATAGCAGAGTCTGTAGATGAAACTTGGCACACATTCACCGGTTTTCCCCTCGTACTGCCCTCTCTCTATTTCCCGAATATCCTTTAAGTATAACTTTTTAGAATCAGGTAGAAGAACATGTAGTTTTCATGGAGTTATGTGTACATCTATGCTTTTGGTTGCATTAATTATCTGTGGGCAAGGATATGTTCTTTCAACTTTCGCCCCATTTAGGGGTTTTTCATTTTCTCTGAACATTGAACGTGTAATAAATGTGCACAATTATGGTGCGGTCAGTGGAAACTGCTATCATTGTTGGCACAACCGCCGCTACTGCTGCTCCTTAGCCGGTTATTATTGTTGCTTTTGCTGAAATTGTTGTAGTACATTTAATTAATGTCCAAATAAACAATATTTATGGTGTAGTCCAATGTAGGGGGGTCAAAACGGAAACTTATTCTCAGAAAATTGTTTTTCACAAGAAACTGTAAATGAATTTTAAATAAGAAAACGCCACAAAACTCACACACAATAAAGTGTCTTGAAAGGGACGGAGCAACAGAGAGAGAGAGAGAGAGATAGAGACAGAAGAAATAAAATAACTCTGGCACACGGATCGTATGAGTGTTACGAGCAATAAATTATTCATCATACGTCGTGTTGGGTCACAGTAGCAATGTGAAGGCAGCGCAGTGCAGGATTAAGCAATTGTTGTTTGTCGGAAATGTTGAAACATTTTTAAGATAAAGGATTTAAGGGTCATTCGGCAATGAAGTGGTGGTGAAGTAACACATTCCAGAGTAAAAAACGACAATCGTTACCAGGATGCTATTAATATACATGGAGAAATTGAGAAATTTAAATTATACACTGCCAGAGCAGATAATAAGAAAATTTATTTATAATAATTTGGTCATTATTCTGAGGGATGCACACACGCTAATTTTAATACAATAATAATAATATGATGACATCTTGGACAACATTATTATTCATGCATTATTTTCAAATATGAAATGAGTTCTAAAATGGAATACATACCGACATAAATAAATCAATTTTATCACATAGAGTTACTGACAAAATAAGCCGTATGCCGACTGCAAATCGCAGCATATGCGCGCTTGGATCCGTCATTTAAATACGTATATGAATAATCATATGGGTATTCAATACTTTACCACATTAGCATTTCAGTTGAATTTGGAATGTATAAATTCTACACGTAAATTTCCTTTTATCAGAAATAAGACTTACCTGTAAATAGATAGAAAATCAAATTGTTAGAAGTTTATTTAGAATAAGATAAAGTTTTTACTAGAATAAAAACTATATTACACATAGAAAAAATACTCATAAAGCAGTGTTATCATGCCGTTTAGTTTATGAAATATTACCCAAAGAAAATTTTAAAGCAACCACTTTGGTATAGGGTTATTCATTCATAGGTTTCAAAACTGCCGGTCTAGCAAGGCTGTCAGCTGTTAAATACCTGTCACCTGAACTGTTCTTCATTTAGTTAAAGGTTTCCTAGTTACGAATATGAATCGTTTAATAACTGAAGAAAACTTACTACAAAAGTAATTCTCACTCTGTGATTGCCTCAAGAAGCAAAATTGTCGCATATGGATATCGAAGAAGCCAGAAGTAATTGTGGGAAAGCCATTGCATCTGGAAAAAGTGGTTGTTTTGTGCGCACTATGGTCTGGAGGTGTCATTGGGAAGTATTTTTTTTTTTTTTTTTTTTCTTAATTAACTCAAAAGAATCCACTGAAACGACCAACCCAAAGGCGATTATTTAAATGACATTGTTTTTCCTACATAATGGCAAGGTTCAAGCATTATAATGAAATAAAGGTTTCACCGAAATCAAAGCTTTGCTTGAAACCGAAAAATGGATAACCCTATACTTTTCACGATAGTCCCCCCATTGCCGCTAATTGTAGATCCTTATCTTGGACATATATCCTTATCTTCACAAAAGTACAAGGAATTGTAAAAGCAAAACTGTTTGAGCTGGAACGCAATTTAACATTTTTATTGAGTGTGCTTTGGAATGTCTGGATAAATATATCGAACAAAGAATTTTTTCAAATTTTTCCAACTGGCGTCGAAGAAATACAGTAACTTGATTTTGCCTCATTTCCTCATACAACGTAAGGTGAATTTTCATTTTTCTCAAAAAATATGTATTTATTCATCAATTTCTATCTTATCTGGTTCAAAGATGTCCCCCTCAGGTATAATTCACTCGAGCCACTGTTTTTTTAAATCCTCAAAGCAATTCTGATATGCACTTTTTGGTATGTCCTTGAGCTCTCTCAGTGATTCGGTTTTTATCTCCTCAATCGTCGCCAAACACCGTCCTTTCATGGGTCTCTTCAATCTTGGGAACAGGAATACGGTGGCTGAGGCATCATAACAATGTTGGTTTTGGCCAAATAATCTCCCACAAGCAAAGATGAATGAGCAAGTGCCTCATCATGATGCAAAAGCCATGCATTTTTTTCACAATTCCGGGCTTTTTTTTTTAGTATTGCTTCATGCAAACGGCGCATAACTTCAAGATAATACTCCTTATTTATCTACGACCTTGTAGTAAGAACTCCTGATGCACTACGCCATGGTAATCAAAGAAAACGGTGAGTAAAACCTAGGCATTTGATCGAACTTGCCGGTTTTTTTGGTCTTGGCTCTCCTGGAGTCTTCCATTAGGACGATTTGGCTTTGGCTTCGATGTCATAACCATATACCCATGATTGTGTCACCAGTTATTACCCTTTTAAGCAAATCTGAATCATCGTTGACGTCATTCAACAATTCCTGAGCGATACTCATGCTCAGCAATTTTGGAACGAACTTCGCTGCCACACGCTTTATGCCCAAAATTTCCGAAAAGATTGCACAGCATGAGCCAAACAATATGCCGACATTCTCAGCAACTTCTCTAATTCTGATTCGTATACTATCGCATCCCCTTTTGCTGCTTGAGGAGACTGCATTAATATCCAGCTACAAAGACGTATAAAACTAGCAGGAATGCCAACATCTGTCATGGCTCCATACAATTTTTGACGTACACCTGCGTTGAAAACAGATTTATAGACGACGAAAAACTTTCTTAGGCTTCCGTGATATGAACATCATGTCAATTGCGGATATACCCCAAACGTTTCCTTAGTTTACGCTTCGTCTCTCTTTTCCTTCCCTTATTCCCATTACAATTGCCTGTAGCATTGCTATGTAAGCGGTAATCATTTTCCAGACGAAAAGCTACATTCATCATCGTAGCAAGGGCTGTCTAAGAACATGCTTTTGATCCGGGGCAAGTCAAGCTTCGTTACAAGTAAGTATAGGAATGTGGTATCGTACTAGTGCCACCAACAAGTTCTTTATGGAGACGAAATTAATCAGCTTGAATCAGTTAGAAAAGCTGTTACTTTGCATATCCTTTTTTCCAATGATAAATCAAGGTAGCTAGATGGTGTTCTTTGATGTCATGTCAAAAGATTTGGAGAATAATTTGGATTCTGTCAATTTCTAAACAAAAAATCAACTTCATTTGTTTCACAGTGCAAATAACATTTAAAAGGTGGCATGTTAGTTCCGGATACAATTAAAAATCTCAATTAAGTTCCTTCGATATAACCAACTCATTGTCTTCCACACAATATTTGTGATTGAGATATCTTGGCAAAAAAAACGTCGCACACTCCCTTAACGTACAAAAACGGTCGCTCATAGTACATGATACAATAGCAGCCTAACAAAAAAAAAAGTTGGGAAAAATTTAAGTTATTTTTCAACGTAATCTTATTTTAGTTCGACACATTTTCCTCCGCGATGTTCAATAGCTTTCATACCCTGTTTGCAGTGAGAACTGTCAAACAGTTTAAAATAGCCATCAACCGCAAACTCCACCTCTTCATTGTTGGCAAATCTTTCACCACCGAACCATTTTTTCAAGTAAAAAATAGTCCGAAGGAGGTGAGTCTGGCGAATGAGGTGAGTGATGAAGCAATTCGAACTTGAAAACATTATTTTTAATGTGTGAACTGGAACATTGTCTTAATGAAACAACACTTTCTTTTTCGTCAAATTCGGCCTCCATTTCACTATTTTAATCACCTAAACGCTGCAATAGATTAGCGTAATATTCGCCGTAGATGGTTTTTCCTTTCCGATGATATTCAATAAAAATAATCCCAAAAAACAGACCCATGACCTGATCTTGTCTGCAGGTAAAACCGTCTTTGCCTTCTTTGGACACAATTCTCCCATTCCAGACCACTGCTTTGACCGTTCCTTTGTCTAAGGTATGAAATGGTGGACCCATGTCTCTTCCATGGTTATAAATCGACGCCAAAGTTCGGCTTTATTGCAGTGAAACATCACCAAAAACTCTACTGAAAAAGTGAAACGCTTTACGACGCTGTTTCTGCTCTGTTGAGAGCAAGCGCGGCACCCATCTTGCGCGCAGCTTTCTCATCTTCAAATCTTTGGTCAATATACAATGTATAGCACTTCTTGAAATGCCTAGCATTTTAGCTAGCTCACGCACCTTCAGCTGACAATCATCCAGTACCATTTTGTGGATTTTCTTCACCGTGCCTGGCGTGGATACCTTAATTGGTCAAATACTATGGTGTTCGCCTTGGCAGCTTGCACGGTCTCGTTTAAACTCTGCTACCCAATATTTTTCAGATGTCGACGAAGAAGCAAACAACCCCAGGGTAGAATTTAGCTCGACTTTAATATTGGTTGGACTAAAAACTTTCAAATGGAAATATGGAATTACCTACCGGCAACTAATTTTGTCCTTGCATACAAATTCACTGAGTTAGTTTACTTTTGATGGCCCAGATAAAAATACTGAACTGAATAACGTGGCACCTTGAAACTTAAAACATATGTTTTGTAAGATTACCACTTTCCACCAAAATAATTTTTGTCAAACTACTGGCACTATCTATAAGTCGAGACGACTTTTGGGACCGAACTCTCACTATAAGTAGTATAAGTTACATAAGTGTAAGTACGTTCTGACGAATATATTCTCCTTTTGATACACGTAGCCATTTACATACTATTAGGAATATTACACCATCTATCTAATGGCATTTGATTTGTAGGTTATTCGTACATACATCGAACGGAGAGCTACTCACTTTATATTATGTCAAGGACGATATGTTATATACAACACCCTAAAGTCCTTGTGAAAAAGAAAAGATGAGCAAAAAAAGCACAACTTGAAGTTACTATGACAAAGTGTTGCGTATCATTTGCCACTGGCCGTCCTGGCCGGCACCAACAAATGCCAGCCCATCCTACTGCCTAACAAATTCTTTTACAGTTCCAGTGTAACCTTCAAAGGCAGCAATGGCGACGACAGTGCAAAGCAAAGCGGTCTCAGGCGCAAAAAAAAAAAGCTGAAATCATTACATTTCTTTGTTTACTCACAAAAACAAGTGAATGGAATTCATTTTGATTTGTATGAAACCAACACTGACAAGAATGTAAACAAAACGTAGAAAAACTTCTTCCAGTGCCAGACTGAATGGTTGCCAACTTTCCACTACATACACAAAACATAGTTTGTGATTTTTTACAAAAAAAAAAAAAAAAAAAAATCTTCTTTTGCTCTCTATTTGGCTACTCCCCCCCTGCCGACCTCGCGGTTGTGTAAAATTTGTTGTTTTAAAATTTCAGTTGTGGTCTTTTGCCCCCCACTCTTTGCTACGTTTTGGCGAAATACAACAAATCTGTGTTTAATTTCCAAACAATGCGAAAACAAACTAGCAGAGCAGTCAATGTTTTGCCAGTTTCACTACGGGGGTTAGGAATTTGTTTCAATGATTCGGGTATTTACTTGGTTTTAGCGCAGCTACTGAGGCTCTTATTTAGATCGTAGTGTTGTTCGCGCTGGTGTTTTTAGTTTTTAGCCAATTTCCGTAACATTACTATTGATTTAGAATAATTGAAAAGTCAAAAAAGTTCTTTTTTACGCCATTCGAAATGTTCTTTATTTTATTGCACTGCTGGGCTCTTTTGCTCACCACTCTACCTCTTTCTCCCTTCCCTTTCTCTCTCTCTCTGTCCCTCTTAATATGTGTGTGTGTGTGTATTATTTTACTAAACACAACAAAAAAAGATGGATTCAACTTGTGAGCTTTTGTGTGTTTGTGTTTACTGAAGTTGTTTACGTTAAAGTCCTTGTGAATTTCCTTTTTTTCTGTTCCTTTTTTTATGAGGACTTCATAGCTTTCGTTTGGATTTGCCGTAAATTTCTTTAATTGAATCAATTAAGGAATTATCTTCATTTCACATTTTTGTTTATGCAATTAGATTTATTTGTGGTGAATTTTGCAAAAAACCTTATACATATCCTTTATCTTGAGTTCACATTATTATTTGTGCAATTAAATTTATATATTTTTATAGATTATAATCCATTTATGATTTGTTTATTTAATATTATCCACATAAGTTTTAATAATAGAATTTGGTAGATTGAATTAAAAACAGTTCTATGAATCTGAGAAGACGAAAAGCATAGTGGTCAGTAGACAACGAACAGTTTCAACTTCATTCTTTAAAAAAAAAGAATCAGACAAAGAATACACGTTAAATTGGAAAGCACAAATAGGAATTTTTGTTTTAAGGTTTTTAACTTTAATTTGTCAAACGGTAAAACCTTAGATAACACTGCCATTTAATTAACAATTAATGGGCTACAACAGCAGTTAAAATATCTGTGGTCACAACCCGTAACAGCCTAACTCGAGTTAGGACACAATTGAGTTATTAGCACCATCGTATTCAGCGTATCTAAATTTATTTGCTCTAAATTTTTCATGTTTGTATCTCTTCTAGGAAGGCAATTAATCCTAAAAAACCTAACAGCTTAAGTTATTTTTCTAAATGACTGTTTTGGCATAACTGCCTAAGTCAATTTAGGATTACAACAAATATAAACATTATTTTTTCATCATTGCCTAAATCAACTTAAGTCGTTAATCCAAAAAAATAAAGAAACAATTTTATTTTCCTAACTTGAGTTAAGCTCTTATTCCGAATTACAATTTCGTTTTTTGATAAACATAAATTGAGTTAAGGTTTTTCTCCAAACAAAAAAATTTTTATTTAATCTGGAATAATAGCCTAACTCAACTTGAACTTTTTGACTTTCTTTCCTTCAACAATTCATAAGAGCCTAAGTGTCTTTTTCGATAATATCTTTTAACTGCGAGAATAAACCACTATTTTTTGTTAACAACTTAGTAAAGAAATTCGTTTCCTTGAAATCTGTAACAAAGTTTTCCAAAAAAAAACCTTCTCCTGATTTTCAGTGAAGATTCAAAACTTTAAACTCCTGTACTGAAAATATTAAAAACAGACTTAGGCTGTTATGGGTTGTGACCACAGATATGCTCACAATCCATAAAAACTTTACTATAAGATGTAGTAAAAAGAAATCCATTATTTTTACATAGAAGTCTTTATTCAACATAGTTTAAAACATCCTATCTGAATCAAGTTTCTGCCGTTTGTACACTAACTCATTGCCATTTAAGAGGTAATTTCATCTCGCACCTCTCACAGAAAACCACGTTCCTATTGGCAAAAGAAAGACAGTTAATTTTCTTGAGACGAATTTTCCCCCAGCAAAATCATTCACGATAGACAGTAACTCGTAAGCTCGTATAAGGCAGATGCATACAAACCTACCAACTAAATTCCCGAATTTTCTGACGAATCACTACACAGCAAAATAAATACCTTCAAGGAAGCAAATATTCATCATATTTTGTAACAGAGAAGTTGTGAAAAATTGCGTAATCACTACGGAAATTTACATAGGATTGCCATAGGAGAGAAACACTCTTTTATGATGCGTTTTCTCTGCATATTCCGGAGTGTGATGAAAATTCAAATCTTTGCTTACAACTTTTCATAGTATAAAAGAATTGTTTCTGTTCCACGAAATGTTTCTTCAGAGTATGCGGCCAGAAAAACATTCCATTGAAAAGTACTTCTCCAATATAAACAAAATTGCTTTCGAAAAAGCATCCTTAAGGCTGGTTGTTTACCACATCTGCCCGAAGATTTCGCAAAGAGAAAATAATCAGGCACATAACTGGAAAATCACATTATACAGGGTGGGCCATAAGGGTGTTGGCGGTTTAAATATTCAATTTCTCAGTAACGCGCGGCGCGGGGTGGCGGGGGGATGTGTTGTTCGCTGCGCCGCTTCCTGGAAATTTAGTCGCCATGAAGCCGTACACGGGAGTGCAGCGTGCATTTTGTGTCCGAGCGTATTACGAAAACAATAAATCAGTGGTTACTGCACGAGGTTTGTATCGGCATGAACACGGTTAACACGATTTAAGTGAAGTTCCAAGCGCCAATGTGATACGAAAATGGATCAGAATATTCGAAACAACCGGCTAATTACGGTTCGTGGTCGCCCAGTTTCTGCAAGATCAGCCGACATTGTGGAGCGTGTTCGTGTTTCAGTTCAGCGAAATCCGCAACAGTCAACACGTAAGAGAAGTCAATCTTTGGATGTCAAAAGAACAACTTTAGGACGAATTTTGAAACGTGATTTGCATCTGAAGGCTTATAAGATTCAGATAGTCCAAGAATTAAAACCCGATGATGCCAATAACCGACTTAACTTTGTCAATTTGATGCTAGAGCGGTTCAACAATTTCAACAACGTGATTTTTAGTGATGAGGCCAATTTTCACCTTAATGGCCATGTGAACAAGCAAAATTGTCGGTTCTGGTCCGAGACTAATCCCCGACGCTTGCATGAACGTCC
>JAHXMU010000675.1:299615-313630 GCA_019455685.1 Philornis downsi
CAAAAATTATAAACAAACAAAGAAGTACAACTTCCCGACGGACACCCCGTATTTAAGGAAAAATTTCTATAATTTGTTCAACTCGATTGACTACAGACACAAAAAAGTGTTCACCCTATCTAATGGTATGGAACTTTAAAAATTACTTTTATATTTTGCTGTAGAAAAAAATAGTTTTTTTTTCTCATTTGTGAAATTTAAATTAGTTAGGTTTTAAACAAAATATGTTCGCACACTTTTTCCATTTTTACGTTGTACATCAGAATACATTTTGCCATGACAATACAAGAACAAAGAAAATGCACATAAAAAGAACTTAACGTACATATTTCTAACTATGTAAATGGGCATACGAGTACATATCTAACTATCAGGTACATACGAGTATGTATTATATATCACACTATTTATGCATTTAGTATCTACAAAGGAACAAATTTTCAAGGTCCACTATGAATGCGTTTACATGCGCTTACACAGGCTGAGCTACACGTTTCTTAACAAGCGAGTAAAGGTTTGAATCTACACTTGACATTCTTGATGAGGTAAATACAGCTCACAAGGTGAACTAGAGGAATAAATAGCAGTGTTTAGTCTTATATTTTTACAAGGGGAAGGTGTTTGGCCGGGGACGTCTCAGAAGACAGAGGTGTGCTGTAGCATTTAAGTCGCAGACTTGGCATCTAAAATCATTTGTCGCTGCCATTGTCTGTCTGCTCCGTTGCCAGTGTTGACGTTATTATATTTTGTTTGTCATTGCCATTTTAATTCAATTTACTTTAACATTTTTTATATTTTTTTTTCTCTTGTATTTTTTCTACCTTCAAAGGCCAGACATTTCTTCTCCTTCTGTATGGCCAGAACGAGGCAGAAAACAATTTATCATGTCTTTTCTTAAACTCACTTGAGCTTAAATGGCTTTCTTCGCACTGTGTACAAGAGTTAAATTTTGTTTCGGCATCTCCTTCATATTTTGTCTGCGTGCGAGAAAAGTATTTGCAAAAGGGTTCTTGGAAGTGCGAATTGTCAGTTAGTGCGAGAAAAAGTATAGGGGACGTGTCAGTAGTATGTTGTAGTGAAAAGTTAGTGTAAGGTTTGTAACGCATTGCATAGGGGAAAAAGGGTTATTGATGATTTCAAGTATTTAAATAATATAGTTGGAAATTCGTAGCATATTTGAAGGACCATACAATGCATTAGCGACGGCCACATTTGTAAACACAAAATGATTACATGAAAAGCAAATTTTAAACATATTTCAATAGACATGAAATCATACTGACACTAAAGAAGAAAGAAAATATTGCACCTAAAAAACAGGACAGTAATATAGTGTGATTTTTTACGATTTAAGTTTTTCAGGTTGGCAGCACTGGTTGGTAATGGCGTCCAAACGTAATCTGTCAAAGTGAAAAGTGTACAGTATACTCTGCCATTTCATCATGGAAAGACTAACAAACAAGCAACGATTTCGTTGAAATTTATTATCAAAATTCGTGCTCCGTGACAAATGTGCATCGTTGGATCCGATATGGTCGTCATAATCGACCTGCTGAATCAACAATTCGTGCTGTTATCTCCAAATTTCGCACCAAATTTAATTTGTTGGACATACCGAAGAAAATATTGCAGCCGTAGCGACCAGTGTTAATGACTTCCATGAAATGCCAATTCGTCACCGTTCTCAGCGATTGGGCATGTGTTACAAGGAACCAGGAATTTTCTTCTTTTTTTTTTGCCTTAATTGGCTGAGTTGAACTTGGTTGACATGTGGTTTCATCAGGACGGTGCAACATGCCACACTGCTAGTAAAACAATGGATATATTGAGGGGTGAATTTGGTGAGCAGCTTATCTCTCGATTTGGTCCAGTGAGTTGGCCCTCAAGATTTTGCGATTTAACGCCTCTTGATTATTTTTTGTGGGGTTATGTCAACTCGTTGTTCTATGTGGACAAGCCGAACACTATTGAAGCCTTACAGGATAACATAACACGCGTTATTCGTGGAATACAGGCCTAAATGCTCGAAAAATTGACAAAAAATTGAACCTTCCGAATGGGCATTTTGAGACGGAACCGCGGATAACATTTACATGAAATTATCTTTAAAAATTAAATGGCAAAGACCAATTTATCGATTTCAATAAAAAATTTTAATACCTGATGTAAATTTGAGTGTTTTATTCGATTAAAAAAAAAAACAACGATTAAATAATCACTCCATATGAACTTACAGATTTGTGCATTTCTAGCGCTTAGAATTATACGAAGAATTTAAAATTAAAAACTGAACTAAATTAAATGAATTGTTATAATAATTTTAGCTAATATTTTATATGCAAAAGAAGTGGAAATCATTCAAAAAGAATAACATTTTCACCATTTTAATAGATAAAATCCATGCATATTTATCACATCCAAAGAATCACTTCCGCAGTGAAAAATTGATTCTATTTTTATTTACGATTCCTAACAATCAATGAGAAGCGTGGTCCAATTAAGTACCCCAAAAATCATTTTTAAAGGACATAATATGAACCGAAGATGTAATTTTTGATAGTCGCCTTAAAGAAGCTCCTTGTAAAACATTATCTTCCCCTCCTTTATATGATGACTGATATGCTAAGTTTGTCATTCTATTTTTAAAATCTACAAATACTCGTACACATCCACAGCATAGCATGCTGTGAACTGCAGTCCATGGCAGAGGGTGTATAAACTTCCGTCCTGCGGATTGTTAGCTGTGCTTTTAATTCACTGCATGTCTATCCGTTTTTTTTTTATACAAAGTAGCAAATGTGCAGCCAGTTAAAAAAAAAAAAAAACTAACCTTTAATATAAATAAAAATACAATAAACAATCATTTTTTTTTAATAATGGAAATTTGTATTTTCATTACGCCCACTTCATTCATGAATATGTAAGGAAGAGACATTATAAAATAATGCTTCCCTCCTTTAACAACCCTAATATCATTGATAATTAGGCAAATTTCTACCACTTCCACATCGCAAATTGTAACGCATATTTGCTTCTTTGGATGCACTTTTTTTGTTATATTTCTAAACTGTTTCAAGTTTATTTCCAATGATAATTACGAAAGGAACAACAATGAATATGACTTTCACTAAAAATATTTTCCTTGGTGGTGTGACCAAACTTTTACACTATTTCATGTGGCAATTTAAGCTTTTTATAGTACTTCAACTCGAATAAAGTTAATAATAGAGATCATTTGTAAAGATTCCAACGATTTATCAGAAATTTCAGATTGTCTCGCTATCGTGAGACATCGAAATGTCTGCATATTTTAAATCAATATTTCACAAGTGCTCTGCCGACATCATATTGAAAAATGAAAAAACATTCTTATAATCTTTTCAAGAATATACAGGATGGTGCACGAATCGCGCTACAAACACAATGTCAATGGCAAGGGGACCACTATTTAAAGATGTTGAAGGATTCTGTTGTTCTCGGCACTTTTTCACGGCTCTTTCACTAAATCCCCTATAGCAATAAAAACTTTTTAGATCACTTTTATGATCTTCTTTTAAATTTTCTTTTAATCAGAACTTACAAATTTTATTAATTTAAATTGTTTAAGAACAACAATTTTTAAATAGTTTACATCGGAAAAAAAAAATCTGAAAATTTAATATTCTTACAATGAATTTCAATTATAATGCATTTATTTCAGAGGTTCAAAAGAGCATCCCAAGAAGCGAATAATATGCTCGTATGGCATTTGTTTAATTCATATCTTCCACACTCTTCATTGGAATGGGATTTATGGAAGACATGAAAATATGTACTATTTATTGGCATGATTTCCACTTTTTTTGCTGGGAAATAACGGCAAATTACAATAATTAATAATAAATAATAATAATAATAATTAGGAAATAAATAAACAAATAGAAAAATGCTGTCAATTTGTTTCCTTAATGTTTGTTTATTTTTTGAGTTTAACATTTCTAAAAGAAATTCAACTAAAATTCATCATAAGAGTCCGAATCAAAATTGCGTACAGTTTTGTTCCGAATGTATAAATCAAAATTTAATGTAATTTTGATTCAGTTGTCAGAATCAGAACCCAAATTAATTTGTATTCTTATTCGATTACCAGGAACTGAACTTAATTAAAAGTATATTGAAAATTACTATAATTAATAATAAATAATAATAATAACTGGGAAATAAATAAATAAAAAGAAAAATTCTGTCAATTTGTTTTCTTAATGTTTGTTCATTATTTGAGTTTAACATCTCTAAAAGAAATTCAACTAAAATTCATCACAAGCTGAGTCCGAATCAAAATTGCGTACAATTTTGTTCCGAATGTATGAATCATAGTCAAATTCTAATGCAATTTTGATTCAGTTGTCAGAATTTTGTATTCTTATTCGATTGCCAGAAACTGAACTTAATTAAAAGTATTTTTTTTGTTTAAATTCGTTTCGGTAGCAGAGAGCTTTCATCTAATATTCGCTACTAATTTGATTTAATTTAATCACTATTTGATTTAATTTATAAATTATAATTTAACAATTTAAATTTATTCGATTATGCCTCATAAAGTGCTTAACAGAATTAAACAGAAGATGCAATAAAGGCTAACCGAAAATGGTCTATAGGAGAACCAGCGGTGGCATTTAAAAGATATGCCATTAAATGAATACTGATTCGATTTATCTGATTATAACTTGTCAAATGCCTTGATATTTCCTTTTGTTACATAATAATTTTTTGTGAAAAATTAAAAAAAAAAGCTATGACCTTATTTACACTTTTTGTAACAAATACTGGTACATCAATAGAAAATGTTATAAAGTTAAATAAAACACACATAAAGCTTTGATTTCGGTGAAACCTTTATTTCATTATAACGGTTGGACCTTGCCATTATGAAATACAGTGTCATTTAAATGGCCGCCTCTGGACTGATTGCAGCAGTGGAGCCTTTTAGTTTTCGACCACTTTTTCGCAGATTTCGGACGGTAGGTTTGAGGGTTATCCGCGTAAACAAGGCGTTTGACGTAGTCCCACAAAAAAAGTCTAACGGCGTCAAATCGCGTGATCTTGGTGGTCAATTGACCTCACCAAAATGTGAAATTACGCTTTCAGTCGGGTTGAGTCACGTTGGAATCACCACTTTTATAGTAAGTTTTAACTATTATTAAGCGTTTTTCCATTGTTAAACGATCCATATTCGTAAATGGCAAACCTTTCACTACATAAATAACACTTCAGATGGCAGGTATTTAACAGTTGACGGCCTTGCCAGACCGGCGGTTTTGAAATCACTTAGTGGATAACCCTGTACAACATTTAAACTTCCTGTTAAACTTCCTGTTTTTTAAGCTAAGCTCCCAAATCATTTCTCCATAAAAGATCAAACTTTTTTGGGAAATCATTTAAAAACTACTTTTTTCGAAATGTAGAAATTCTTGAAAATCTTATATACTTTACATTAAAAATTCATTTGTTTTGCATTGAAATGTAACGAAACGAATTTGTAAAAAGCAGTAACGACAACAACGTGAAAAACTGACAACTCAGATGTCTGAAGTTAGCAGGAAATTAACACTTTTCGTGTTGCTTGTGCACAGTTATAAATGTCAATGGAATAAATGAACAGAAAGCAACGAAAGAAAAAAAAAAAAGGGGAGAGGAAACAGTTGGCGAACAACGAAAAAAATACAAAATAACGCGCAAATACTTCGCACAAATTCACATTTACATGCTGTGTTTTTTTTCTCTGTTGTATTCGTCGAACAGCAGAAGAAAATAAATGAAACTCAATTTTTTTGACATTCACAAACACCCAAAATGAGTGAACCATTTCGTTGTTGCCTTTCTTGCTGTATTTATCGTTTTGGCGCTTATTTTAGCATCATAAACACTTTTGCGTTGGTTGGCCTGATGTTGTTGATGCTTTTGTTTTTGACGTTTAAAGTGACGCAGCCGAAGTCGTATATAATTCGCAACATAGGCAGTATGTCAAAGTCAGACAGCATGCTCTGTGTTGCACAGTAAATGTGTGTGTGCGTGTGTGTGTGAGAAAGAGATCACTGTGTTAAAATGACGACTTTGCTACAATGGCGCCCCACACTCAGAGAGCACTTTTGAACAATTAGCAAATGTCAGCTAAAAACGAAATAAAAATCGCTTTTAAAAAATAACATCAAACAATGGCTAAAAATAACAAGTTTTATTTACGAGTATTATGGCTGTTTGTCGTTCGCCCATTGTTTGAAGCTTTAAAAGATGTTGCTTTATTTTTCAAAGTTTTGCAAAAAAATTAACAAATTTTTTTATAATGTTTGTTATATTAAGTGTTGATTGTGTGTGTGTGTGTGTGTTTTTTCTTTGTTTAGTAGTCACTTTCATTGTTTGCCATTTAGAGGTGTTGCTATAATTGGTACCGGGTGACGGACAGCCGGCCGCACTACCGGACAACGATGTTATTGGGTGATGATGGCAGCGCCGACAACATTGTCAACTTTGAAATGTGTCGAAAGACCACTAGAGATTACAAGAAAGTTTTTACTGTTTTTGTTCAAAACGGGCCTTTAGTTCCATTTGATGTAGTTTTCATTGGCCAAAGAAGTATTATTTCACACAATGGATTAATGATGGCCATTTACTAATTAAGTAAGTGAATGCGTTCGTAGAATTACAGTTACAGCTAATAAAAAGTAAATGATCTAATATTTCCAGGGGTTCGAAATAGTGAACATGTAAAGATTTTGATATATTCTCTTATTATTGGGATTACAAATAGGATTCCCTCATTTTGTTTACCAAAAGTTGGTCATTTATTGCGAAAAATCGATACGTTATGTATTAGTGCGAATGGCGTCCACCCTAGCCTTTGCTAGGGTGTATGCCGCAATTTTTGGTTTCCTCATATTAAGTGAAGCGTTGCCCAAACAGTCAATGCGTTGTCGTTCAGAACAAGTATTAATCGGAAAGAATAATTTCTCATGAATGTGAATAATAAGGTATGATTTCCCTATTAAGGGTTTTTAAATATGTTTTTACCATTACTGCAATATTTGGACGAGCTTTACAGACAATAAAATAGTGTTGTTGTATCTTGAATGGTAATAAGCGCGGTTTTACTTGAATGCTCGGCTCAAACTCATTACTAGCGTTCGGTAAAGAGATCCAATAATAATTCCGTTTGGTTTGAGCAACTCATAATAAACGAAATCATGTTGATCCCAATAAATATACAATATTTTGTTGATTTTTACATAAATATTCGGTTCGGTCGAATTAAATCATGACCACTGGATCCCCTTGATTTCCTCTTGTTTATTTTTTCGTCGTCAAATTCTGAGCGAAGTAAAACAAAAATCGATTTATAACTGGGAAGCAGCATATCATATATGCAAAGTCGACATTAAACATTTCTAGGCGTCAATTCATAAAGAACTCAACTTCCCTTCCCTTAAATCATTCATTCACAGAGTCACACCTAATGTAACTGCAAGTTCTTCATGCATTTAGTACAAATCTGCTTTCAATAATGATTCCAAATCTGGGTTTTCGTTAATTTCGGTCTTCCTCTAGACTCCCAATATGCGACGTCAAGACCACCATTGTTAAACTTTTGAAACCACACACGATAAGCCTCACCATATACAAGTAATCGCTAGACCTCATATGCAGATTTCTTCCTACAAAAATTAAAGGTTCGGGCATACGACGCTCAACATTTTCTCACAAAAAAAATATGTGATGCCAACACAAAATCGCTAATATTTCAGGATTATGCAGTTACCAGATGCCCAACCTACCAATATAATATTCTATATGTCTGACAATTTAAACCATAACCATAGACCAGAAGAACTGCGAAAATATACATACCTCAATATTTGTTCTTTATTGTCTGCCTAGACAATGAAAATGTCATCAACAAAGGGAACTTTAGGGTTCTCATCTGGGAAAAATAAAGCAGAGCTTCAAATTGACGAAAATCGTACCGATAAGAGCAGTTTCGGGATTGCTGTACTAAATTTTTTTCCTTCAATGTGCTATATTTTTTTCTGAATGGCTATTAATACAGTTCAAACTGTATGCATTAATGTCTCTAAAAATTAAAAAAAGTTTTCAATTTAACATAAATAATGAATCTCTGAAATATTGTTTACTTATTGTTAGCACTGTAACAAACAACTGCGCCAAATTTCGCATCCTAAATGTCATTAGTATTTGAGCTACATTTGGTTTTGTATGATGTAAAAATTGATTTCGGCGATTTCTGCAACGCGTGATTTGGTTGAGCACGGAAATAGCATTAAATTTTATTTACTAGATGGAATTTCTGCTGCGGAAATAGTTATAATGCTGCAGAAAATCTTCGATGTAATATAAACAGTTAACGAGTAATATAGGATTACTTTTTAAGATTTAAGTTTTTCAGGTTGGCAGCACTGGTTGGTAATGGCGTCCAAACGTCACCTGTCAAAGTAAAAAGTGTACAGTATACTCTGCCATTTCATCATGAAATGACGAATGGCCTACCACAACGTCTAATTTTTGGTGAATGCGCCTTACAAAAGCTCAATGAAAATACGCTATTTTATCAAAAAATGGTGTTCAGCGATGAGGGTCATTTCTTGCTGAATGGATACGTACACAAGCCAAACTGTCGCATCTGGAGTGTTGAACAGCCACATGCCGTACATGAATTACCGATGCATCCCGAAAAAACGACAGTCTGGTGTGGTTTATGGGCTGGTGGCATTATCGGTCCACTTTTCTTCAAAAACGACCGTGGAAGAAACGTTGCCGTCAACGGCGAACGATATCGAGCCATGATACGCGATATTTTTTTGCCCCAATTGGCTGAGTTGAACTTGGTTGACATGTGGTTTCATCAGGACGGTGCGACACGCCACACTGCTCGTGAAACAATGGATATGTTGAGAGATGAATTTGGTGAGCAGCATATCTCTCGATTTGGCCCAGTGAGTTGGTCCCTAAGATTTTGCGATTTAACGCCTCTTGATTATTTCTTGTGGGGTTATGCCAAGTCATTAGTCTATGTTGACAAGCCAAATACTATTGAAGCCTTACAGGATAGCATAACACGCATTATTCGTGGAATACAGGCCGAAAGGCTCGAAAAAGTGACGAAAAATTGGACCTTCCGAATGGACATTTTGAGACGAAGCCGCGGACAATATTTACATGAAATTATCTTTAAAAATTGAATGGCAAAGACCAATTTATCGATTCCAATAAAAAATTTTAATATCTGGTGCAACTCTGCGTGTTTTATTTGATTTAAAAAAAACTACGATTAAAAAATCAGCCTATATACATAAGTAATTAAACGAGACCGAACGTCAAGAAAGAGTTGAAGACAGGGAACGTCCCGGGCAACCATCAACCTGTACCGAAGAAACAGATTTGGTGCTTAAAGCAACCCATTAATAATTAGAAACGCGTACGATTAATCGATTAATCAACTTTTTTGATTAATCCGTTATTTAGATTAATAAGTTAAACAATTAAACGAATCTTGTGATTATTCAGATTTAATCAAATCAATCAAATAATTTGAATTTTGATAAATCAGAATTCAAATATTATGTGTATGGAAACAATAAAAAAGAAACTTATTTGTTGTTTCCCAAAACATGTGGTAAAATGTTTTGACTGGCACACGATATAAGATTTGAAATATAGTGCATTCAGTTGTACAAGTTTTGATTATTCAATTGTTCGATAAATCTATTTGTTAGGAGTCGTGAATAAAGAAAATAACGATCACTCAATTAATCGAAAGTATGGTTAATCCAAATTCATGATTAATCAATTAATTGATTATATCGGATTTTCGAATTTTGCTTAATCGGTTTAATCAATTTATAAATCGCACATGCCATATAATTAGCGGCCATGCAGATGATAATGACATTTCAAATGGATTAGTCAACTTCATTTTAAGAGATATTTTGAACCTGGAAAGCATCAAATCTCGACTGGTATCAAAAAACGCACAATTTTTACGAAAGTTAAGAGATGATTTCTGGCTAATTCCCAAACACAAAAAGGCACTTTGAGAAAACCGTTGTGACTCTACTGAAAAAATTCAACGTGAACTTCAACGCGCTCTGATGGTCATTCCGGTAGGGGACAATTTGGCATTCTTCGAGGATTGGAAAAACATTGGCACAAGTTTATTGTGCCTGGGAGTAATACCTCAAACGTGATGAAATAGATTTGGGTGAAAAAGAATTTTTATTAAGTTAAAACAAAAATAATTAAAACCTGGTCTTATTTTCACTCATCAGTAGAGTTCAATTTAAGTGACGTCTTGATATAATGTTATATAACAGCTTCAAAACGATTATTTGATTTCTAAATTGGGATTTGAGCTTTGTTTCACAACAAATGGAATGATAGTAGCTGACCCCATTAGAACTTTTATTTGTAATATCTGTCCCAATTTCATGGTTTCACAAACAATCCAGCTATATTTTTAAATTTATGGTATAACTTATTCTTATCTAGCTGTGTGCTGCCAATTTTTTGAAATCCCACATTTCTCTTATCTTCGTGTTAAAGAAAATTGTAAATTTTCTTTTTTTATCAACATTACCTACTCCAACCAATTGTAATTCTTGTTAAAAATTGTTCTCCCTATTTCGTATTATAAAAAAATTCGTACTCTGTTTTACTACTGCTATTTGGCATTACTTTTTCCATCTTTGTCAAAAGTTGTTCTGTATCATATAAAATTTCGTACTCTTATATGTTTTACTTTACAATTGTCATTTTTTTTTAAAGTTGGACTCCTTATTCCGTATTATAAACAAATTCGTAACCTTGTATGTTTTATTACTGTTATTTGGCATCACCTTTGTTCATTTTTGGCAAAAGTTGTTCTCTTTGTTCTGTATCATAAAAAAATTCGTACTCTTATATGTTTTACTTCAATACTACTGTTATTTGTCATCACGTTTTCTATTTTCGTTAAAAGCTGTTCTCCTCATTCTGTATCATACAAAAGTTCGCACTCTTATATGTTTTATTTTAATACTACTGTCATTTGGCATCACTTTTTCCATTTTCGTTAAAAGTTTGTCTCCTTATTCTGTATCATAGATCTTGTATGTTTTACTTTAATACTACTGTCGTTTGACATCACTTCTTCCATTTTCGATAAAAGTATCATAAAAAATTTCGTACTCTTAATACTTGTGTTATTTGGCATCACTTTTTCTATTTTCGTTAAAATTTTTTTTGTTCTTATCTGTATCACAAAAAATTCGCACCGTTGTATGTTTTGCTTTAATACTACTGCTACTTGGCATCACTTTTTCTTGAACTCCTAAACCACCGTGCATTCAATCAGCCTTCTACCTCCCGCTCCTTCTTTTCTTTGAAAAAATATATTACAAAAACAATGAAATAATATAGGAAAATCCAACTTTATAGGAATCCAGTTATAAATTTGTATGATTTTTTTTACATTTCATGCAATTTGTTACGTTTTCTATTAACCGCAAAAACATTTTTGGTAACAACCGCTTTTGGAAAGAACGACAACAACTACACATGTATGTACATTTAAATATATATGTATATGTGATCGTATATGCGACCAAGCAACCTCGATCGTAGGCAAGCAGTACGAACGCGATGTAGTTAAGCCGGTTTCTAACACTGTAACTCAATATAGGAAAACCTCATAATAAAATTTAACATTGATCTGATTTTGTTTGACGTTGACGACGCCTTGGTATTTGTGGAAAATCTTAATAGCTCTGAGTAAACGCGCGGTATGAAATTACAAAATTTTCAAATAGAAATTGAAATTTGTTGTACTTACCGGGCAACTTGAGTGGTGTCGGACTGGCCAAATACTCTTTGTGGGCCAACAGCAGCACTATGGCCACAATAATCCAATTCATGTTGGTGGCGGCGGCAACAAATGGTGCTGCTGTTGGTGCTGAAAGCTGCCGCCGATACTGATGTTAATGTTGATGCAGAGGGCAGGAAACTGGCTATTATTACTACCTGTATACTGAGTAAAGAGTGCTGAGTGTTGACTACTCTACTCTGGCTAGCGTCTGTGGGTCCAGCTGTCCGTCAGTCTATAATATGCACGTTATGATTCGAAAATATGTAATTGTGAGATATTTTCTTTTTTTCCGCTCTCAATAATAAATCATTAACTTGTTTGTTGAGTGATTTTGCCGATAATGCCAATTCTATAACAGCATGACGTTTTGGTCTTCTGCTATAATGACGGCCGTCTTCTTCTCTGCTTACTAGGCAGTAGAAGATGTTTCACGCTCTTTTTGCTAACTTAAGTGTTGACATTTTACGGTCTTGCAGTCATTCATATTCGCGAACAAAAAACACTGTAAAATCCACAACATCTACATCATCATCATAGGCAATTTGTTATGGTGATTTTCGTTTCTACATCTCTCAATTGCTGGCTTTCTTTTCTTGATAATCGCCAATTGTCTGGGGTAACATTTTTTCAACTTTTTGTTTTTTTTTTTGCCGGCCTCAAAGATTTGTAGCTTTTATTTGCATTTTTATACTGATGGATCACTTTTTCACTTTTTGCTTGTTGACCAATTTCAATGTGATGTTGTCAGTTACTTTCGTACTTTTTCAAAACGCAAATTGATTAACACTTAAAGAAATCTGTAATGAAAGACGAGAGAAAACAAACAAAAAAGTGAATAAAGTTTAAGATAAACATTAATGAATAGTGGCGATAAATAATTAACGTATATATAAGAATATAGTTGCGCTCATAGTACTAGTAGATTTCTTATACTACAAATTCGACCCTGAGTTTATAAACTTTAATTAGTTAAGCTTAGAGTATTCATTTTAAAACATTAATAAATATAAATAATTGCAAACATAAACTTCTGCTAATATCTTGAATTTTGTAAATGTTTCCTACAAAATTTCATTGTAACCAGAAAAACCAGCTACCCGAATCGAGTAGAAAATTATTAAACAATAATTTGCACAACAATACGTAACTGCTGAATGTTAAATATTAACCTAATATTAGATTCCCTTCCTATATTGATAATAACCAGATTTATAAGGAATATTTCACAATTACAAACAAAAATTTATAAAAAGAAATAGCATAAATCAAAGATAATTCCGCTTGATAAAAATACCAAAAATATTTTGTGTTTATTTATAAATTATAAATGGATGTGCAACAACAATTGTCGGGTTTAACGTGGGTCTCGCTTTGATAGCCTTACTCACGGTGTGCCACCACACATGGGACTGTTCTTGAACGTGTTTGCGACAGCCAGCGCCCCTTTGGGGAACTCAAACTAATCCCGGAAGGATTAGTCGAAGCACCTTAGAAATAGGAAACAGGTCCCCTTCGAAAAATTTCCTCGGGGCATATTTCCTCTCTCTGCCAAAGTACCTTTGAAGTCACTGGTATGAAGTGAACTTCCTCCCGGGTAGGAGTGAGGCCTATCTAGACACCTCGGATAGACGAAGAACAGTGTTCCCAAGTTCTCGCATTACCTTCAGGAGATCCTGAAATAATGCAAGATCCGTAGAAACACATGTTCGGACAACCACAGCCAGCACGATGCTCCCACAAGGGGTCCTACACCACGACCAGGCAAGAACAAAATGTTCCTGGGGCCCCTGGTCTCCCGTGCTACCAGAAAATGAAAAACCCTCTGGTCAGGGTTTCGCAGACAAAAGCTGCTCCAGTTTCGCTACATCATACCTCGCATGGAACTGGTCGTCCACCGTAGCCGTCTGCACAAAGCGCAGCCATGCACCTGCAACAATTTGCAGCTACATGCCTTCCCGCAATGCAAACGCCTACAAAACTGAAAAAGAGAAGGAGAAGAATAGAGGAAGGGAAGAAAAGAAGAATAAGAAGAAGAAGAATAAGAGTACAGAGGGATGCTGCTCCAACACACCTCCACATGCATTGCACATTGCGCAACACACATGACAGTGCATCTTCACAGCAG
>JAHXMU010000675.1:313640-343651 GCA_019455685.1 Philornis downsi
GTGCATCTTCACAGCAGAGCCCCCAATCCCTAACCCCAATTAACCCACAAAGATAACCCCTAACGCTCCCTCCTAGACCGGCGCCTTGCAAACAACCTGCCTGCAAAGTGACGAGCTCCAGCCAGTCTATCCCTTGACGATATCATGTCCGTCACGTCCCAACTATCCCCAACCCTCACAATCTCTAATGCGTCCAAATCCCTAATATCATCATACAGAGGACAGTCGCACAACACATGCTTCCAATCCTCTGTCTGATGCCCACAGTCACAAGCACTACTGTCAGCCAGGCCTCTTTTGTGCAGAAACTCGTTCAGAGAACCATGCCCCGTCAATATGAAACCCAGACTCAGGTTAAAACCAAAGTCAGGATTCCCATTGACGAAACAAACATCCCGCACAAAAGCGTACGTGGCTCTACCCTTGTGTGACTGATCCCATCTGGCTTGCCATCTGCTTGTCACACATTCTCCCAAAACTGCCTTGCGTTCCGCCCTACTCAGATTTTCAATGGCCTGTACATCCCTCACCAGGTCTATACCAGAAATGGATGTGCAGTCACAACCCCGTTACCAAGCATATTTCTTACAAATTAGAAACAATTTATTTGTTTAATTTTGATTGTATGTTAGAACTGCAGTCGCTAAATGTGGTTTGTAAGGAACAATCCAATTTCTATATTACTGAATAAATAAAGCAGCTCATTAAAATGTGCATTTTTGGCTCTTCCTAAAAATTCTAACAGGTCTTATTATAATAAAGGGTTATCAATTTAGCGATTTTAAAACCGCCGGTCTGGCAAGTGTGTCAACTATACCTGTCATCTGAAGTGTTATTTATTTAGTGCACGGTTTGATATTTACGAATATGGAAGAAGAACGTGTAAAATAAGTTAAAACTTACTACAAAAGTAGTAATTCAAATGTGGGCTTTTAATCGAACAACATTTACTTCAGCGATAAAGCTCATTTCTCACTGGGTGGTTACGTCTACAAGCAAAATTGCCACATATTTGGCTCGAAGAATCCAGAAATGGTTGTGGAGAAGACATCGAAGTCAGGTAAAGTGACTATTTGGTACGCATTACGGTTTAGGGGCTCAAAGAACCCTGAAGTGATTGTTGAAAAGACATCGAAGTCGGCAAAAATGACTGTTTGGTGCGCATTACGGTTTGGGAGTGTCATTGGGCCGTATTTATTCAAAAACTACCTCAAAAAGAACCATTGCTGCAACCAAGCCAGTGGCGGTCATTTAAATTACATAGTATTTTATACATAATGGCAAGGTCTAAGGATTATAATGAAATAACAGTTTAATTGGAATTATAGCGTTATTTGTATTTTACTTAAATGTATTTGAAAACGAAAACGAAAAATGAATAACCCTACATTCCTTTGATTACAGAAATTTGAGGTTGCTGCGCTAATCTTGAAATATTGCCACTAAAAGATCGAAAAATATCCGTGAAGATTAACTCAAATTTTGTCAGTTAAAACATAGATTTTATGTTGCATTGCAACCGAGTGCTACTGATCCATAGTGTAGTAGACGTGGTAGGATAAAGCTCCGTCAATGGGAATTAGGTTCCATACTAGAGTAATCAATTTGGTATCTTCTGGCTGGAAGAAAGGGCGGCACTTATTCCTAGATATCATTAGTAATCGCATTGTAACATGCCCAGTGTGATTAGCGCACGTAAGTAATGCCTTCACGACGAGAACTCTTTCGCTTTCTTCATTATCGTCTCCAAAAATGTGTGCACGAAATTGCATAATAGACATACGCCCTGTCGAAAGACTCGTTTGATAATCCATCTAAATGGTTGACCAAAATTTGTTATATAGTTACTAAAGACTTCATGTGGATCAGTATCGCCTTGCATAAACATGTATGTAAACTTTGTAGGGCTAACAAAATCGGCCATAGGCTTATAAATATAAATTTCTTGCCTTATCGGATAATCAAAGACAGTTTTATAGTCGACATAAATATAGTGATTTTTTTGGCACTTCTTCGGAATTTGGCGTAGTGTGATCATCTGGTCAAATGTTAAGATCTTAAACCGCATTGGTAAGATTTGGCATCTCCTTATAAGCAATAGGTAAGGGGCCGCAGTTGCACTCGGACTGTACTTCTTTGAAATTCCAGAACATAACTCGCATGGATTCCAATCACCGTCATCGAGCATTTATACAAAGTGCAATTAATGAACGATAGGTGGCATGCAATTAAATTCAACACATATGATTTGTAGTTAAACATTTCTTATCGAATTGCTTTAATGATTCTTCCAAATCATTTTCGTCATCATAAACTTTCTGTGTTTGTAGGAAAAAATATATTTCAAATATATTTAAGATTTATATTTACGTGTGTTTTTCAACTTAACTTAATTGTCAGCTAGGATTCTTCTCACTTCCTAAGGGTATTTTTGTGAAAAATTAAATAAATGAGTCCTGGCTCCGCTGACAAATAATTCATAGAACCGGCATATTTATCTTGTCTCCTTTTTATTGTATTATTTCTCTTCTTAATAATTTCTCTTGTCTTCAAATCTTGTTAGCGAGTTAATATCAGATATCAGTTCAGATTTCATGATGGGCCAATTTCATCTTTAGTTCTACAATACCCAATCATAATAGCAATAATTTTTCACAACGAAAAAACGCCAACGATAAAATAGAAATGAATGTTTCTACCTTCCCATCCATCTGCACTCCCGACAAAACAATATAAAGTGCAATTTATCATACAGGACTCAGGCGATTGCAGCCGTGTGGGGGAATTTTGGGTGAAACCTTTGCCTTTATTGCTAGGTATACACTTATACAAGCATATAAACGTACATATACATATATATATAGGTATTTGATACCATGACCAGCGACAGGTTGTTTATCATTGCAGGGGACAAATGATACGCTCGACATTTGTGTTGTCTTCAATTGTTTTGCCTTGATTGTACCCTTCTGTGTGTTTGTGTGTGTTGTAGGGAAGCAGAAAATTGAAACATTGTAAATTGCCAAACGACAGGAAAGCCTGACAATAACCCTCAACAACAACAACTACCCTCCCCGGAATCCATAACTACCCAATGTGGTCGTCTTTCTGACCATGTTGATGAAGCCTAGCGTGGCCAAAACTATCAGCTACAAAAGGTGGGAAGGGAATTAAACTGAGTGGGCTTACACGATACCAGGCAAGGGATGGAGAAAAGAGAGGAAGGGCGGTGGTTTAGCGACACAAGAAACATAAAATCTTGTAACATTATAACACAAGGGACAAATGTATCGCACAATAAATTCGCCAGACACGCACACATACACTCACCCAGAGCAAAAATGAAACGCAGTGGAATCCATTGGAGAAAAAAGAATTTCGAGACTATAGCAGGACGGCTATATCTGTCATGCTCATAATTCTTTTGTGCAACAGCATAAAGAAAAAAAAAAAACAAAAAAACAAAAAAGAACAATGACGAAAACTATCCGTACTTGTGATCACACACAAAGGTGCACTTCATCATTTATTTACAAATTGTCACTGTGAAAGAGGAGGAGGAAACGCAGCACGAGAGCACACAGGGTGGGAGTGAAGTTATGTTATAGCAGTGCACTCATTACCAGATTCAATTCAACTGTTGTAAGAAGTATCCATTGTACTTGAACATCTATTATGATAATGCCACATTGGTCTATACAATTGCGACTAAACCAGGTAATGATGACAGAGCCATAACGATGACAATCGCCAGGATGATGATCGTCATGATGATAATAATGTTAATGAAGAGTACTGTCGTGATGATTTGCTTATTGACCAGGTCTGCTTAAGAACGAAATTCGTATTTGCAAATCTTTACATTTATTGTAAGTCTTGTCATTTGATACTGTTAGTGATTTAAATGACACAAAATAAATAACAAAGGGCCTATACATTCTGTCGAAAGTACCGGAAATGGTCAACAAAAAACTTATTGTTATTCATTGAAATGTATTGTATGTAGAGCACTTTCGATATAATGCACTTAAGCCAACAAATAATCCAATCATCGAAGCATTTTTTAAACGCATTTTCCGGAATAGATTTCTGTTCTTACCGCGAATTCTTTTGCGTGTCTTCTATGAACCGAAAACGGGTACCTCGAAGTGGTAATTTGAGTTTTCAATACAAAAAAAAGTTAGCCGGAGCCATATCAAGTGGATACGATTATTGTTCGATGATATTTGTTGAGGTCTTGGGCAGAAAATCGTTTACAGTAGGAGCCTTGTAAGATGACACGCTCCGCGGCACAAAACCCACTAGTTTTCTTTATTAAATCTAGATTTTCTCGGCAAACTTCCTCTTTCAAGCGCCATACAAAGCGCAGATAGTACTGTAAATTTAATTTCCAACCTTCTGGCAAGAATTTCCACAGCACAATTCCGCCATAAGCAAAGAAATCAGACAACATTTACTTTATTTCTACAAATCTGAATTTCCAAACGCGACACACCTTCCAACCAATATTATTTATTTAGAGTCTGAGTTCCTGGCGAGAATCAACATTATCTTGACTTTGTGTTTTTTCAGTTTCATCTGGAAAGGGCTATTAGGATCCCTACCAATTGATTTCCATGTCGAACCCGTAAAGCCATGTCTCATCATCAGTTATAATGCGTTTTATGAACGTGGGATCAGGCATTGGCTCATTCTAGCAATTCTTAAGCAAATTTTACGCGATTCACATTTTGAAGGAAATGCAAATCACTTTTCATTCATCATTTCCTTTACTTTATCGATGCTAAGTTGATGACGCTGATGGTGGATCAGAGCGAAGAAAAATCTTCTGCCAAAACTCGGGCTTCTAATGCACTGTACCACTCATATGCACGTATTTTTGATAAAGTTGATTCACCGTAAGTCTTTTATAACTTTTTCAGCGATTCGCCACTACAAAAATTGAGTGTAATTCTTTATTTGATATCATTCCTTGTACAAACAGCAAAACACACTTGAGATTACTTGACGAAACTAAGCGCTATGATCAAACTAAATAGCAGATTGCGCTCAAACTCCGCGTTACTATAGAGGAGAGCTGCGGAAACTTAGCGACAAATAAAAACTTTGGCACTCCCTTTGAGTGAACTTTTCAAATGATCATTTCCCGGCACTTTTTTTTGACGAAAGGTAAACCGAATAAGCTGTAGTAATCCTGCAAGAATCTTAGGAAATACCTCTGGGTCTACATTTACGATCAGTTTGCATTACCATTGTACAGGGTGGCTCGAATCATGCTACTGCCAACTATCAATGGGAATCGTTATACAGGGTGGGCCATAAGGGTGTTGGCGGTTCAAATATTCAATTAAAAAAAACTACGAAACATAAAAAAAAATTTATTTGTATTTTTAAAAAGTAGAAGCATGGGAATTTTTAAGACCTAAAAATAATGTTGTCCAAATGGCTTCCCTCGGCTGCTTGACACTCTTGGAACCGAAGTCGCAAATTTTGGAAAACTCGTTGAAAAGTTGTTCTCGGTATTTTGTTACTTTCCTGAATAATGTTCCTCTTCAACTGCTCTAAATTGGTCGGATTATTCTCGTAGACTACCGATTTGAGGTAGCCCCATAGAAAATAATCGCATGGAGAGAGATCGGGGCTACGTGGGGGCCATTCAATATCCCCCCTTTTCGAAATGAGTTTTCCAGGAAAAACATTTTTCAGCAGCTCTATGGATACCCTAGCCGTATGACATGTGGCCCCATCCTGTTGAAACCACATCCTCCAGGTATTGCCTTGAAGTTCTTGCAAAGCTGGCACCAAAAAGTCTGCTAGCATGTTGCAATAATTGTTCGCTCTAACTGTCGTGAACTGAAACATGAACACGCTCCACAATGTCGGCTGATTGTGCAGAAACTGGGCGACCACGAACTGTAATTGGTACTGTTGAGCCGGTTGTTTCGAACATTCTGATCCATTTTCGTATCACATTGGCGCTTGGAACTTCACTTAAATCGTGTAAACCGTGTTCATGCCGATACAAACGTCGTGCAGTAATCACTGATTTATTGTTTTCGTAATACGCTCGGACACAAAATGCACGCTGCACTTCCGTGTACGGCTCCATGGCGACTAAATTTCCAGGAAGCGGCGCAGCGAACAACACATCCCCCCGCCACCCCGCACCGCGCGTTACCGAGAAATTGAATATTTAAACCACCAACACCCTTATGGCCCACCCTGTATAAGATCCTGAAGAAATATTGTACCACAACATTTGATTTTGACGGAACTCCGACGAAAATTCCCAAACAAATTAATATCCAGAAACTCCACCTTACGCTGGCCTTCAAGGTTGTCTGACCTGAGTAGACCAGACTTTTTACAGGGCGGTGTCAAGCAAGAGGTGTACGAAACGAAACCAAAGAATTTGACTGAATTGAAGCAGTACATTTAAACAATAATTGGAGCGATCTCGTAGTGAATAATATTTCAATCAGGTGTCGCAAATGCGCGAATGGGCGACCTCGATACGGTCTATCATCTTCAAAACCAATTAGTTATAAATTATATATATATATTATATATAAGTTATAAATTAGTATAAAACAAAATTTTTTAAAAAAAACATTAAATATTCTGTACACTTAAAAAAGAATAAATTAAATACATAATATAATATATAATATATAAATTAAATACAATATAAACTTATTTGAATTTCTTATTATATTGCAATTGGCTCACCAGCCTGTTTTAAATGAAATCTTATGTCTCACAAAAATATAGTTGCTTGAAGATAAAAGAAAGACATTTCCTAGTACGTCAGTTCACAAATTCAACAACTCAGTTCCTTCAAATCAACGTGAGTTCAAGGAATAAATGATTGATTGCCAGCATGGTTTCTAATCACGTTTTCCTGCCATCTTCTTCTACTCTCGAACCCAATCGTAATTAAATATTTGCCGCTTCATATAACGCGAACTTCAAACAGCCAACAAAATTAACCGAATTACATCATTTTCACCAATTCGTCTACTTGTTCCGTCTACTTACTTACCTCAACTAACTAAAGAGATGGAAGTAAAAGCCGAGGAAAACTGTAAAGATTGTAGACAACAAGACGTAGTACACACGCACAAGAAGTAAAATCATAATTATCATTATTTAGTTAAATGTAATCAGTCTTTGGGTAATTGAGAGTTAAAAAATAAGTCTAAACGTAAAAACAATCTGCCAGTTACAGCAACAATAATGGCAACAAAAGCAGTGTAAACGTCATTAAAATGTTGTATAACAACATGTAAAGAAAAGACAGACAGATAGACTGAAACAGCCACAGAACAGACAAGACCAGCTCAAAACAAAATCTCTAGAAAGTCAGCCAACAGTATGGCCAAGCAACAACTGCTACTTACCTATCCGCAGTTATGGACAGAGGCGCAAACAAAAAACGTAAGACGAATATAGACAAACACCCGTAGAGCACAAACCAAAAAGGGGAAGGAACGTCAGAAGAATAGCAGAAGCATTGGGTGCACTAGAATGCATTCTAATCGGACTTAGACCATGGAGAGGGAGAAACCTAATAGCCGGTCATTGTGGAGTGTTATTATGTCAGACGTTACGAAAAAGAAACAAATTGATTACTTGTTTAAGAGGAGAAAACAAGGGGGTCCACAGTAACGAACAAATTTTTGGCAAATTGAATTTAAATGTATTCATTCGTCCACAAAAAGGTTTGACAACAAAGCCAAATAAAACAGATGATGAATGGAACTGGAATTTTAATTTCAAACTTACAATATGGGACAAACTCACGGTGGCAGAACTAACCCCTAACGAAAAAGCAAGCTTTTGTATATTGTGATACACCAAAGCTGACTTGATAAGATTTTAGGGTAATACAGCAGATAAATTTTCTATCATTTGCTTTAATACATTCTATCAGAAGAGTACCGAGAGTTGGTAATTTAAAAAGCGCAGGTAAAAGAATTGCCTATTTTTGCCGAAAGCTGTGCCAGTTTCCTCTATACTGACACGGAGTTTGAGTTCGATTTGTCATTTAGTCTGTCTACAGTGCACGATTTTGTTAGTTCAACTCAAGGATATTGAAAATTTTTACAATGGATTAAAACCCCAACAAAGAATTTCGTCAAATTTTATGTTGCAAATGGAATATCGTATTACAGAAGGCTTAGAATGAATAGACTATCACAAAATAAATACATATGAGTGATACAAGGGCGGTCTCAAAATTATTAATATTTGAGCGGCAGTCACCTCGATCTGTCTGACAAACACTTCGAGTAGTCGAGTAATCGACAAGTCCTGTTAAGGCTACTCAAAATGTGAAACTATAAATAGGATGTTTGTAAGCTCACTGAATGCAAGAGGCTCTCACATAAGAAGACGATCGTAAAACTAGTCAACATGACATATAGATGGTGGCAGTAGTTTGAAAAAAAAAATATTTTGATGAAAAGTGGAAACCTTATAAAACATATCTTTTAAGTTCCAAAGGCACCACGTTGTTTAGTATTTTTATTTGAGCCATCAAAAATAAACGATCTCAGTAAATTTATAAACATGGAATAAATTGGTCAACGTTAGGTAATTCAATATTTCCATTTAAAACGTCTCAGTCCAACCAAGGTAAAGGTAGATTCTACGCTGGGGGAGTCTGCTTCGTTTACGAGACTTTAAAACATTGGATAGCATAGTTTAAACGAGGCCGTACGAGCTTTCAAAACGAACACCGTAGTGGTCGACCAATTGTGGTGTTCACACCCAGACATGGTTATGAAAATCCACTTACCACAAAATGGTATCGGATGATCGTTGGCTGAAGAAGCGTAAGCTAGCTGCAATTATAGGCATTCGAAAAAGTGCTATACATCGTATATTGGCCGAAGATTTGAAGATGAGAAAGCTGTGCGCAAGATGGGTGCCGCATTTACTTCCAATAGAGCAAAAACAGCGTCGCGAAGATGTTTCAGTAAAATGTTTGGAGATGTTTCACCGCAATAAAGTCGAATTTTTGCATCGATTTATAACCATGAATGAGTCATGTGTTCACCACTTCAGCCTTGAGGCAAAGGGACGGTGAAAGCAGTGGACTGGAATGGTAGAATCGTGTTCAAAGAAGGCGAAGACGGTTCCATCTGCAGGCAAGGTCATGGCGTTTTGGGACCGCTATCGCACAGTATATTCGAAAGTGGTCAAGAAGTAATGAAAGATATGCCTCTTCCTGGTCGATCAAAAACGCTGCACCCTTGTAATGTAGTATCGACCGTTCCATCTACCTGGGGTCTCCGCACCTGCAGGTTTGTAAAAATGTTCAGTCTGTATAAATCACAGTGTATAAATCACAATTTAGTGGTAGCTTTGCTTTTGCTTTGCTACGCAGCACCAACTGGTGAGTTTGGCCGATAGTGTGGGGATCGAGAGGCTCCGGGACTAAGTTCCCGCCTGATTATTTGGTGTAGAACCCCTAGTAGGAGCATTACGCGGATTGCGGTGGATATAAAATCGCTGGTAGGGACTTTGTGCTCGAATGCAGAGTTGCGCTGCAACCGGGTGCCACAGACCCATAGAGTAGCAGAGGTGGTAAGATAGGCCTCATCTCCGCCAATGGGAATTACGTTCCATACTAGCATAATTAATTTGGTATCTTCTGGCTGCGAAGAATGGTAGATACCTAGATAGTCCAAATTTTACTTGGCTATCCCAGGGGGGCGTTGGCAATAGCATTGCAATATGTCGCACACGGTGGGTAGGGACTTCACGGCGAGACTCACGTAAAACCCTCATGGACTTCTGGTCGATCAACAACGCCTTCAACTGAAATTAGCGTCGATAAAGTGAAGAAAACGGTGACTGAAAATCATTTCTTAAGTTTGACGAAAATAATTGCTGAACTTTCTGTGCCTTTTGAATTAATTCGTGTAATTTTGCACGTTAGTTTGGGTATGAAACATATTGCCACTTGACTAATTCCAAAAGACCTAAATTTAGCCCAAAAACTCAATTGCTAAGGTCATGCTAGACGTTCATACAATGCATTACAACCGATACTGAGACATGGGTTTACGGGTTTTTACATGCGAACCGGTTCATACGCTTCAGGGTGGTGCTTTCCAACTGAGCCGAAACCGAAAAAGAAATGCCAGAGTCGGAAGAAAGACAAAATAATGTTGACTGCTTTTTCGATTACCGCGGTGTTTTATATTTGAAATTCTTGTCAAAAATTTGAATGTTAAATAAAGAACATCCTCTGGAAGTTATGCTTCATTTGAGAAGGCAAATATGTAGGTCAAAAAGGCCAGATTTGTAAAAAGAAAACTCGTGGATTTTTTGGCATGAAAACGCAACATCTCACACTCAAAAAAAACTTCGGTAATATTTCCAATGATTCGACATACGAAATTTCGTTTGCAACATAAAATTTGAAATAAACTCTTGGTCCGATATTTATTTGCATTTATTTTTTAACATAGCGCAGACTTTTTACACATAATATTTAAAGCAATGGACGTATCAACATAATACAAACCGCCATTTCATATTTTAGTCGGTCATGTTGAGTTCAGCCAAAAAAAGTCGTACATGCGAGTATCTAATAAGACAACAACTCGGCACGGTCTGCTACTGATTACTAACTGATTATCTCCAATATAGAATGATTGTAACGTTTATGTCCTTTCCACATAAACTCTTACAACATTCATAACTTGTGTCCCCTCAAGAATTTCTGAAATCATTTCATAATCTCTCTCTCTCTTTGATATTCTCCAGAAAAGAAAAACAGAATTTCTTAACATGTTGAAATTATCGAAATATTAACTATAATTAAATAACAGCAAGCGAACTGCATTTATTTGACACGTTATTGTTAATACGTTAAATTAATTACCGTCGTATTCTGGTCTGTGAACGTTACAGAGTTCAACATGGATAGCATTAACCACCGACCACAGCGAACTGACTACTGTGTCGCCTCTTAATTAAATCTGTATTCATTATACACAAATTATTGCACGATAACTTATCTCAAACTTACACGCAAAGATGACTTCGTAATCTCCGTCATCGTAGTCATAGTCATCGTTGTTGTATTCGTTGTTGTAGTCGCCATCGTAACGCAACAACAGTTCACATGCTACATTTTAGGCGGGCAAGAGAGTGGCCACTCAATGGGGGAAAACTCTCACAGCGACCAAAGAAGGCGATGTGGTTTGGGGGATTCAACATTATTTTTTGGTTAGAAGAAAATCTACACGAAGCAAAAAGCAAACAAATGTTCAAGAGGAATTCATAATTTCATTTGGATTTACTCCAATTTCTTGTTACTTCTCCCAGCACGTTGAGATCTGTTGTAGCCGAGTTGCCACCCACTTTCAAAGACATTTGCTACATTTGTTGCTGTTGTTAACGTTTTTTTTTTTTCTTTTTTGTTTGTTTCCAAAGTTTTGGTTGTTGTAGTTGCCGTTGTCGTTATTATTATTATGCTCATTCATTATCACTGAGTGCACGTTTGTGTGTCGACGTTTCGAGTTATTCCATCTAAATTAATATAGAAAACTTTAACAAATTACGCTATGAATGAGGCAGAAATAAGGCAATGATAACGTTACAAATTTACAGCAATTAATTAAATCATTCATTCATTCATTCATTTATTCACTTTACTACTTCGCTCTTACTTTTTCCAAATAAACCGAAAATAAAATTACTAAGGAAGAGGAATTATTCAGTCAGATCTCGTTTACTTGACAAAGATGCCCGAAGGCTCCGTCCAACATAACCCAGTAGAATACTTGAAAGTGATTGAGAACTTATTTTACTCATTTATTTAGACAGCAACTAGAATAAACAATATTGTCTACTCTACGTAAGACGTATAAAATAATCCCAGGCAATTCGTTACATCAAGTTTCAACAATATATCAAAAAGCCATGCTGGATTATTTCGATTCATTCGCACATGTTTTAAATTGGATTTAAATCCAAAGATCGAGCTGGCTATGACATAGTGGTAATTTATTGGTCTTGAAACCAGGTTCGACTAGTTCGTGAAACATGTATGGTTGCATTATTCTGCTCAAAAATCGTGTTATTACATGGTTCTTCATTTAAAAAGACAACAAGAACATTCTACAACAAATTTATATAGCCTTCTGAATTCAAACGCCAGGAAATTTTGTGTATTGCGGTTTGATTGTAGTACCTAATTGCAGCCCGAACCATTAGCGATCCGCCACCAAAGTTTCGCATTCAGGCTGCCGAATGTCATGACAGTAATAATTAAATTAAACTTTTTCTCAGCTGAGAAAATCACCTTTCCCCACTTTTTCGACCATGGCTTGTATTCTTTTGCAAATTTTAGCCGAGCTACTTTGTATCCGTTTGATAGAGCCGGTTTTTTTCCAAATTAGTCGGCTGTTAGTTGAAAAAAATTGAACACGTCGCTTGGTGGTTACTGATAGGTTTAATTGTGATACAATTTTTGGAGCCGTTGAATGTTTTTAAGTCCTGCGCGTATAATAGCGGCATAACATCGTGGTGACACTTTCTGATTATTAGATTTTTTTTTATATTTTTATAGTAATATTCCTTCAGTTTTACTACATTATCTAAAGCAGTAGCAGAGCGTTTCAGTGCGTGCAATTGCCTTTCGGTCAGACCATCCGACATCCTTGTATGCAAGGACTTAAGTGTCTTCTTCGCTGGTCAGCGCCTTTCCTTTGCCCATTTGAAAATAATTTAAGAAACACCGGTTTTTACAAAACTAGATGTAAAAAAAGTATGTTAAAGAAATGTAATTACAAAAAAAAATACACAAATTAACTCCTGAACTGGCCACTTTGGACAACTTAAGACGAATGCCTTTAATTGAATTTCGCACCAAAAATGACGAAAATTCACGAAATTGTTTTATATTATCTATGCTAAAAATAGAAGACAAAGCAAAATAGAAAAGAAGAAGATTTCGTTATTCAAAAATCCAGTTTTATCTGTAAAAATACAGTTGCATTTAATTGAATTTCGCTGAGTGTAGTATTCAACTACGTGACATTTTCAGAAAACCAATTTTCGATCCGGTTTTTAGGTATCCGACCAACAAAAAAAAAACAATAAACCAGTTATCGGTTTCATTTCTAAGGAGCAAAGTTAGAACATTGCTAAAGAAAATACACATTTTAGTAAAAAGGAACGATAACTATAAATTGTACGAAAACCACATTTATGGAAATGACTTGATCTTCAACCTTCGCACAAAAACAAAACCCATTTCGAAACCATCTTCGATAAATGAAGAAAAATCTGTTAAAGTTTCCTATCAATTAAATGTATAATATCTTATTTTTGTGGATGAATTGGAAATTCAATTCAAATGGCACCCCAAAAGGATTAAAATAAACTCGTCTTTGAAGAAAATTCGGACTAATAAAAGACGTTGGATTCTCAGCATCAGACCAATAGTTCACTTTAAAAATTTTGGTCTGATTGCGTATTCTTTTAAATATCGCAACATTTTTGTATACAGCCTTAGGCCATAAAGGGTGTCCCAACAAGAACGCAAGATTTAAATTTGACGCCATTCAAAGTGTCATTGTTTGACATTTGAACAATTGTTGTTATTTCCTAGTAGAAGATACGAGGTTAGTAAAAATGGAGCGCTACACGAATGAACAACGCATTCTCATTGTGAAATTGTTTTACCAAAATGGTGAAAGTTCGCAAATTGCGATCAATTTGGGGTCACAATAATGCTCCAAAAGAGTCAACTGTAAAGAGATTAATGGATAAATTCGCCAAAACTGGGTCTGTTAGTGATGTAAAGACAACAACGCGTCTTCGACCAGGTCGATCTCAAACTCCATCCACCTCAATTCGACACCGAGCTCAGCAAATTGGTCTCTCCAAATCCACTATGCAGGGAATTTTGACGAAAGATTTGCATCTTCATGCATACAAAGTTCAATTGACTCAGGAACTGAAGCCAGCTGACCATGGACAGCGAAGGGAGTTCGTTAACTGGGTATTGGAGAGACAACATGAAAATGCTGATTTTGCCGATAAAATCATCTTCAGTGACGAGACCCATTTCCATCTTGATGACTTCGTCAATAGGCAGAATTGTCACATTTGGAGTGAGGAAAATCCTCGAGTGATTCACGAGAAGCAAATGTATCATCAGTGGATTTTGGGCTGGAGGAATCATTGGACCTATTTTATGAAAATGAGGCATGTCAAGCGCAAACAGTCAATGGTGTTCGGTATCGTGAAATGATAACCAGTTTTTTCGTGCCTAGAATTGAAGAAATGAATGTGGAGGGCATGTGGTTTCAAAAAGACGGCACCATATGTCATACAGCCAGAGAAAAAATTCAATTGCTGCATCAGTCATTTCCCGGTCGTGTTATTTCGCGTTTTGGAGACCAGGATTGGCCGCCTAGATCGTGCGATTTAACACCATTAGACTTTTTTCTTTGGGGTTTTTTGAGTCGGTGGTTTACGCGAATAAGTCGACGACGACTCAAGTCTTAAAAGAGGAAATTGGACGCTGCGTTAATGAAATACCGCAGCATTTATGCAAAACGGTCATTGAAAATTTCATTAAAAGATCGCGTGTGTGCCAGCAAAGCCGCGGCGGCCATCTGCCCGATGTGTTGTTCCATACATAACCTCATTCTGTCTACTTTACGATATAATAAAGTTTCACGATTTTTTTTTAAATATCTGTGTTTTATTTAAAATTTAAATCTTGCGTTCTTGTTGTTATAATATCGCTTAGAAATTTTTCATAGCAATAATATTTAGGTAATAATAGGCTTTAAATTATTACTTCAAGGAATTCAAAATTAAGAAACTTTTGCAGCCATTATAAAATGCTGTTTTTTTTAATGCGGTTATATCAATTAGGGTTTAAGCATTCTTCTTAAACATTTTCGATGTGAAAATAGTTTTTGAGGCAGTACAAGTTGTCGATACGTCTAGCAAATACACGTCAATGTCGGTTAAGAAATCTCAACACAAAATTCCACTACAAGGATACGTGAAATTTAAAATTTAATACCAACAACATCAACTTATGGAACCGTAGTCCCGTTTCCTATGGATATGACCACCTGAATAGATCTGACAGTATTTCCAATTATTTTTTTAAATTATAAATTTAAGTTTGTTCAAAACACGAAACACGAAACGAAAAAAACCGATTATTCGAAAATGACCATTTAAAAAAAAAAACAACATACGGTTACGGAGAAACCGACATACGATTGCATCATATAGCAACATTAGTATACCAATGTCTAGCAAAGTTGAATTTTTGTTCGTTGAGAGAGGTCTTCGCCTTTAAACCGAATGCTAAGTCCTTAATAACATCTGATTACAAGCAGAAACTCCTTCTTAATTTCCCAGTTGTGATCATGAGTTCTATCCAAGGCTAAGCGAACTTAGATGAATTCATCCACCACTTAAGGTTAATAATCTTCAATGTTCACTTAACGTCCCAAAAGAGTCTTTGTTCGGAGAAACAAACAATTGCTATATTTGCTGACATATTCTTAACAGTTCTTCCCCGGAAAGAAAAAGTGTTACCATTTCATACGTTCCCTCAAAAAAACCGGCTACTTACATCAAACATTATTCAAAATAATTCGCCAAGGATTACATCGATTCATATAAAAGTCGTGACTACGGAACCAAAATTTTAGTGAATTCGAGCAAAAACCACGTTTCCTAGACTGAATAATCAAGGTTGAAAACAACATTTGTATGGAAGCTGTATCAAAACATGAACCCATTCTTTAAAAACCGATTGAAATTGCAATCTCTACTTGGATCACAAATTTGAAATGGATAAAAGACGTAGAAGTAGATATGAATGTTAACTAATGGATTGAGGTGTAATTAACACCAAGATTTCAACACGTTCATAGTGAAGAGTTTTTCAATAGGGACGGAGACAGTTAATGGCGGTTGTAGTATTAATATTCCTGTTCTTTTTTTCCTTTTCAAACTATAAAGACAAATCAACATGACAAACCAAAAGTGCATATGATAAAACTTTATTATAAAAATGAATGGCAACGATTGACGCAATTCTTCTCAGTTGACTACACAACATTTGACGATCAAATTGGCGTCGACTGTCTCTGTAAGTCAACAACCGACAGCCGCCCTTCAACGAAACGCAAGATCTGTTGAACTCATTGCCAATGTCGGTGAGAGTGCGATGGTATTTATCAAACATCAATTTGGCGAATTTTGACTTTGGACTTGATGCTGCATCCTTACAAAAATACCAACTAATACAGCAGTTAAAGGGAAATGATAACAGTGGTTTGACTGATTTCCAAATTTCCTGCTTCCAAATTTGGTTTAAAGCGGACCAAGATCCACCAAGACCGTTAGACTTTTTCCTTGAGGGATTGCTTAAGTCGCAAACCTATACCAATAAATTGCAAACGGCCGATGCTGACACAGTCGTCAAAATACGCTCAAATTCAGCCTGATTTATGCGCTAGAATTATCGGCAATTGAACCCCTCGTATGCGCGCTGCCCTGCGGGACAACGGCGGCAATGTGAACGATGTCATATTTTACTCAAATGTAATTGATAGACCTTTTGAATAAAACAAAAAAAAAATCCGTTGATGCCTCAACCGCAACCTTCTTTTATCCAATTTTATCATCTAAAAATTCTTTATAATAACGTGCTTGTTAAAATTTGGTCTCCTTTTCTATGAAAGCTTTATCAGAGCAACGTCTAAGCTATCCCACTTTCAACAAAGTTCGTAATTCGTTTCAAATATTAATATATCACAGTCTACATGGCAAACAGTTGAAAACATTAAAAATTGGAGAAATATATGAACAGAGAGGCTGAGAGTTGTTGTTGCTTAGGTTTCCATGAGGATTTTGAAATGGTAGGTTTATTAAGAGGGAATAGAAGGTTTTTTCAACAAACCCTAAATCTGTCTTTGTGATTATATCCCGCACAGTAACCATTTTATACAAATAATGAACAACTTGCCAATGTTTCATCAACAAAAGAAACAGTGTCAGTGTTTCTTTTGTACTTTATATATCAACAATATTTTTGTGACATTTTATTTACCAAACGAGCGAGATGGAGCATATTTTCTTTTGATAAGAATTTGATTTTAAACAACGTGCACAGTAACTGAATTATTTTGCAAACAATACCAGACTCTTAATGAGCAATATGTCAATATTTCATAATAATTGGATGGTCGTTATAGGAGCTTATAAGTAACACACAAATACATATAATTACGAAAGGAATTTGTCTGTATGTTACGGATAAGGTGATATGCCATCTATCTGGTTATAATGCAACTTTTGGAGATTGTTCCTAAAGCGATCGAAATGGTTCTGCAGTATCAAATTTTCAAGTAATGCATTTCTCATGTTTATTTAATAATAGATGCGGTTTTCAACACCTCGCACAATGACTTAGAAATTGCCCCATACAATTAAGGAACAACAAGCCAAAGTTTCATCATAATCGAATGTACTTTGTATATTAATACAGATGCACATTATCCGTACTCAATAGGAAGGCTTCTGTGCGGTTTGCCTTAGGTCCCTCCGGCTTTGGGGTGACCAATCGTAATCACTTTGCGAACCATTCCAGACTCATAAGGGATAACAACCTAAAGGTATATTCCACCTGGATATGCCTTATAGGAATCTTATAGAAATCGTATTCACTTTAGAAGTTATACAATACAATTAAGGAACAGCATGCCAAATTTTCATCAGAATCGGATGGCCGTTATAGAAGCCTATAAGTACCAAGCGGATGTCCTACTATACTATTTATCAGGTTTTAATGAAATTTTAGCAATACGTTATCGAGATGTCTGAGAAAAGCTTTCAAGTAGTTAATGCAAAATGCGAAGAATGCAGGGCAAATTATTTTTGGCTTTCAATCCCCTTAAAATAACTGAACCGCAATAAAAATCACCGAAGTCCTAAGGAATAATCTATCAAAGTTTCATTACATTCATAGAAGAAAAACAAACACATGTTGATTTTTGGACTTTTTGCCACCGCACACTAACTGAACTATCCCAGACACCTAATTAGCAATATGCAAAAGTTCCATCACAATCGGACAATGCCTGTCAATGTGATTTTTAAGAATTTCCACAATATTCAGTTTACAATACTCCTACGTTTCATCTCAATCGGATAGACACCACAAGCAAATGTAAATAGATGCGTCTGTCTGTATGTTAGATATGGGCTCCTATATCGTCCATTTAATTGCGATAAAACTTTGTCAGATTGCTCCTTTAGTACAAGTGAATGTTTTCATTGTAATTGGTTCAGAGAGCAGGAAATATACACTGCACTTTTCCTAAATTTGTAGTGAATTTGCATTTCTACATATCGCGCAGTAACTGCGCGGCTTTAGAAACCACCCTCATACCTTTCTGGTTTTCATGCTTTATAAAAAACCACAAGTGTTTGTCTGGAACCCTAAAAGGTATATAAATTTTTTGTCGTCGTTAAAATTTCAATCGATTTAAGCATATTTGTCTATCACTTTATATAGTGAAAGCTTGATAAATTCCGAACCGCTTGAGCTTGAGGCCGAAGATTTGACTCATAGTCTTAGTTGGGGTTATATTGAAATTGACCAAGTAAGGAATCAACCACTGCACTTTTTTTTAAAAAACTTGTTAGTTTTCCGTTAGCAGCATATCGTATTTTTAATTAACGGAAAACTGAATTAATGCATACGGGTGTAACAACAATTCATATAATTCTTAGTACAGTTGTTAGAAGGCGAGGTTGCTAATGAACACAAGAAAAAAGCTAAGGAAATACATTTTCAACACGAAGGGATGAACCAATATATCCTTCTTGATGCTGTCAACCCCAGTCTATAGTGGAGGGAGACCATACACGCGTTTTGACCTGGAAAGTTTGATCCCGATTTTAATAGTTTTTTTAGGCTTAAAAAATCCCTTCACCATGCAAAATTGGCCGGTCCGCTAAAATTGTCGGGTATATGTATATCTGCGCTTGCAAGGGAAAATGATTATCTGAGAATTCTGAGAACTCATCGTTTTTAGATTTTTAAAATTTAAAAAAAAATCGCTATTATGGGAATATGTAATAACTTGGGAAATGTAAGGAATTATGAAATCGTGCTTAGATGATAGCATGTGTCTTCAGGATATAAATACAGTTGAACTTCTATAACTCGAACTTCTATAAGTTAAAATCTTCTTTAAGTCGAAGCAAAACTAGTGTCAAGAGCGCTTATGTAGTGAATTCCCTTTAGTTTTGCTTCCATAACTCGAACTTCCATAACTTGAATTTCTCCATAACTTAAATAAAAATGATGGCACAAGCTTCTGTATGTCGAATTTTTCTCGAAGAGGATGACATACCTTTAATGTTCTTAAACAATCCTAATGAAGATCTCAACTTTGTGGAAGCGAACTATGAAGCCTGGCTAAGTTTAAATCATATAACTTCCAATGGGACTCTTTTTGATTACATTGAAGTTGATGATGTTGTTATATCAAGTTATCCTACAGATGACGATATAGTCCAACAGTGCTCTAACCATTTAATAACTCATACTGAAAGCTTATCAGATAGTGATGAGGAGGGTTCAGTGGAAGAAGTTATTAGAAAACCATCCAGAAAAACTGTGGAGGATTCCTTAAACAATTTATGCTTGTATTTACAAACAAATGAAAATACAAACGAAGAGCACTATAAAGCGCTAAATAAAATAGAGTTACTACATACTCACGACAAAAAAGAACCCATTCAGCAAAAAATAACAACATATTTTAAATAAATATATCTGTGTATGTATGTATGTCTAAAATAAAACTGATTGAATTTTAATGCAGGGCGTGTGTTTTCTTAAGACTAAAAATTAACAAACGTACAGTATATGTATGCAATTCCATAACTCAAAATCTCCTCGAATTCTCCATAAGTCGGATTTTATTTTAGGATAATGGTGATTCGAGCTAAAGAAGTTCAACTGTAATAACAAAAAAAAAAAACAAATTACTATTTCTATCAATATCTAGAGATATTTTGCAATTTTTCAAAAATCGCTAGTTTGAAAACTCGCTATAGGTAGTGAATACACCGAATAACGATTAGTAAACTCGGCTTTATCATATCTACAGGGTTGCCCATATTCGACGGACCCATCTGGCAACGCCATAACTTTTGACAGAGATGTCAGATCGCTTAATGACATACCGCGTTTGAAGCGTCAGTCCAAGCAGATTTTTACCATGGAACAATACACGTCACGCGAGCGCTCTGAAATAGTTGAAATTTACATTCAACAGAAGAAGTCAATTGTGAAAACTTAACGTGCTTTTAAAATATTAAAAAATGTGAGAAGTGCGCCTTCTAAGAACACCATTAAGCGTTTATACGAAAAATTTTCGACTGGTGAGGCTCTTTCTAATCCGAAGAGGCCAAATAAAAGTCGACCAAGGCGATCGGCCGAGAATATCGCTGCCGTACGAGCCAGTGTTGAGAGGTCCCCAAGAACATCCCAAAAACGCCGTTCTCAGCAGTTGGGCATGGCTTGATTTGCATTTGTTCCCGTACAAAATTCAATTGACGCAAAGATTGTTGCCTGCGGACAAGCCTCGTCGATTGGAATGGGCCCAACGAGTCATCGAAATGGCCGATGATGACGAGCAATTTTGGAACAAAATTATCATGTCCGATGAAGCCCATTTCACATTGAATGGGACCGTAAATAAGCAAAATTGCCGTATTTACGCCACTGGAAATCCTCAGGAGATCCAAGAATTGCCTCTTCATGACGAAAAAGTCACAGTTTGGTGCGGCGTTAGTGCGAAAACGGTCATTGGGCCGTTTTTCTTCCAAAACGAAAATGGCCATGCCGTTACCATTAACCAGGAGCGTTATCGCGACATGATGACCAATTTTGTGATGCCAATTATTCGTCGAAAGCGTATGAGGCAGTTCTGGTTTCAACAAGACGGCGCTCCACCGCACACAAGTCGCATAACAATCTATTTTCTGAAGAATTTTTTTCCGGGCCGTTTGATGTCGAAAAGTGGTGATTTGGACTGGCCACCGCGTTCGCCCGATTTGACGCCCGCTGACTTCTTCTTGTGGGGACATTTGAAGTCAAAGGTTTACGTTAACAAGCCAAGGACCGTAGAAGAGCTCAAGGACAACATTCGTGAAGAAATAGCCGCTATTCCGGCCGAAATGTTGGCGAAAACGATGGAAAATGCTGCAAAAAGGGCACAATACGCCATCAACGCCAGAGGCGGCCATTTGAGAGATATCATATTCAAAAATTGATGTAAACAAATCTACTTGGAACAAATTAAATGAATAAGATTGCCAACCGCCAAATTTTTATTTTTTTCTTTGATTTTTTTTTTTTAAACATGGGTCCGTCGAATATGGGCAACCCTGTACACCTAACTCGTTTTCCTTATGACCATAAATATACAACCGCTTCATATTTGCCCTTAATCTTACCGTAACAAATATTACTTTGACACTGCAAGTACATCACTGGGCTCCTGTAGCCGCAACTACGACGATAATATATGACAAAGTCACATTCCAATTTGTTGCTCGTTAAAAGTGCTACAAATTATGTGTTGCTGCATATTTAGTTCAGGTACGGGCTCATAAATGTAGTAGCATAGTTTGCAGCCGTAACATTGTTAGAATGAACTAGAACTACCTTAACAAACAAGCCAACAAACCATCAGAAATCTCTAAAGGCCTTCCTCCCACATTTGCGCTGCCTCTCCTATGGGTCGTATTCTCTCCTCATAACTACAACATAATACGATATATATGTAGGAATATCTGTTAAATGTAAGCAATAAAAAAAGAAACAAAATAACGCGTAACAAGTTTAATGCCGTTGCTGTTTCACCTCTTCCAGTGCCATCATCATCATCATCATCAATAGCAAGCACAACGAACGTCGACAACGTCATTATCATCTACTTCGAATTTTCTTAACAAATTCCTTACAAACATTATTCTCATACTTTTGCCACCATATTTCATACCCGCCCCAACCTTCTTGGGCTTAGCCAGCCATGGACTTCTTACTTCTCATAGCGAGTATGTGGCCCAAACAAGCTGAGTAAGCAAGCACCTCTCCACCACCCCCCAAAATCTTATAAAACACACACTCGTACACAATTATATTACCACTCCAACTGTGCTAGGAAAATCCCTCACATTGACAGTAATGAACAGCCAGCGAAGATATCGCACAAAGCATAATCTCCAAGAAAAGCAACAACTATATCACAACACACAAAATAGCTTTGGTTTGAGAAACTCTCTTAGACTGAACTCTTCTTTAGTGCAAGTTAAGAGAGTTTTCTACATGTCCAGACAGCTGTTTGCAAACTCTGGGTATTTTTTAACTGGAAACCAGTTATATTTTCTGATTCACTCAGCCTGTAAAACCCACTCCCTGCTCACCGCCTTCACGACAAAAGACATAGAACGAACAAAGGCATCACAAGAAAATGGAAGAAAACTATTCTTAAAATCGCAAACATGCGCAGTTCCAACACACACAACAGTAGCTCAGCAACGAAAATCAACAGCAAAACACAAAACAAAAAAGAATAACAAAACGTAATGGAATGAAAAGCCATGAAGGAGAGGTGTAGTAAACGAGAAACAAAAAAAAAACTGGTCGAGAGCAAAATTATTGTTTATTAAAAAAAAGAAGCAAAATCGCAACGAAAAAAATCACCTAGCCATGGTCAAAATAGAAACTGAAATATCAAGAGTCCCAGTCACACTAAACCACAACCAAATTTAGTTTCTCACATTAGAAACATATTCAGTTTTTTTTTGTTATCGCTGTAATTAATTAAAATAACTCATATTAGCTGCTATTTCGCAAAACAGATTCATGTCCAAGCATAAATGTAATAAAGCCAGGCGTAACAACATTTCATCACAAAACATGGGCAAGTGAGAGAGGATGTCAGCCAGGGAGTGATTTATGGAATGAGTCAGCCAGCTCACGTGAAGATTGAATCTAGATACTGTACAGATTTATTAAGATTTAGATATTGTGTTTCATTGAATATGGGTCTTATTCAAGACAAGGTGATTGAACTAAATAAAATATCAATATGTGTTCAACCACATTGTCTCAGCTTGTAATTGAGAATATCTAAGTTCATTATGAGAAAGGTAAGCAAATATTGAAAAGACCTAAATTGATACCTAGAAAATGCGAAAAATCAAAATTAATGTTGAATAAATATGAACTGATATCGAGAAAAATAAATTGATATTGAAAAAATCAACTACACGTTGTTAAAATTCAAATTAGCATTAAGGAAACTGAAACATTCTATCAAAAACAAAAAAAGTAAGGGGAATAAATCATTTAAAAAGCTCGCTCTAAAGAATTGGCAAAATTGTTTATGTCGCTAAGTTGACACAACTGTCCTCCATACTAGAACCGATTTTAAGCTCGATCTGTCATTTCGTTTGTTTACAGTCAGATCATCTCCAGTTATTTTGAGATTTTTACAATGAATAAATATATTGAATAAAAAGTTTGTTTTAGGTTTTGTATTGCAAATGGAATTTCATATGCCAAATGGCTAAAAATGTTTCGGAAGTCATTCAATACATTGACTATCAACAATCCGAGCAGGTGAATAACACGGGAGCGGTCCCAAAACTAGCCGACCTAACAAAGAAGACACAAAAAAAGTTGGGAACAATTTTCTTTATTTTTCAACATAATCTCCTTTTAGCTTGATACACTTTTGCCAGCAGCATTCAATAGCTTCTACACACTTTTCACAGTAAGAACTGTCAAACTCCTTAAAATAGTCATCAACCGCAGACTCCACCTCTTCATTGTGGGCAAATCTTTTAACACCAAGACTTTTTTTCAAGTTTTAAAATAGAAAATAGTCCGAGGGAGTTAAATCTAGTGAATGGAGGTGTTTAGTTCATTAACAGTGAATGTGTGAACTAGAGCATCCTCTTAATGAAACAACACTTTCTTTTTTGGCAAATGCGGCCTTTTTCCATAATTTCATCACCTAAACGCTGCATTAAATTAACATAATATTCGCAGTTGATGGGTTTTCCATTCTGATAATAAATAAATATAATCCCATGCGCATCCCAAAAAACTGACGCCAAGACCTTGTCTGCAGATGAAACCGTCTTTGCCTTCTTTGGGAACTACTCTGCCATTCCAGTTCACTGCTTTGACTGTTGCTTTGCCTCAGGTGTGAAGTGGTGGACTCATGTCTCATCCATGGTTATAAACCGACGCAAGAATTCGGTTTTATTGCGGTGAAACATCGCCAAACACTCCACTGAAACATCTTCACGACGCTTTTTTTGCTTTATTAAAAGCAAGCGTGGCAACCATCTTGCGCACAGCTTTCTCATCTTCAAATCTTTGGTCAACATACGATGTATAGCACTTTTGAAATTTAAAACAATTTCACAATAAGAATGCGTTGTTCATTCGTGTAGCGCTCAATTTTTACTAACCTCATACCTTCTACTATCAAACAATAACAATTGTTCAAATGTCAAACAATGACACTGCGAATGACGCCAAATTTAAATCTTGCGTTCTTGTTGAGACACTCTTTACATATGAAACAAAACGATTCTGATTTCGATTCGGTTTACGAAAAGTTTTATTTGTTAACAAGTTTGGTTCCATTCGGAAAATTTCAATTTAAAAAATATTCAAAACAGTTTAATTGCTGTGTATATTTCTGTAATCCTAGCATCACAATTGTATGAAACACAACATTTAAAGCATCATTATTAGCTTTTGCAATTTCGTACCACGTTTTTTTTTTTGTTCTACCAATTGCGAAACCAATTCAGTTTCCAGGAGCTTGTGTTACTTCTGATCAATAAAACTGAAATCGTCATCTAATTAAGTAAATAATAGATAAGGAGGCATTGTTGAAGCCAATCACTAATATACCTTGTAGCGATTAGCAACAACTACTAAGTAATTACAATATTATTATCTACGTCTTGGAACTTTATTTCCGGATGTCTTTTTTCATATGTTTTTTTTTTTCATCTTTGCCAAAATATCACAGATTATCTCTACTATGTGAAACAATGTCATGAGCATAATAAAGTACTACAAAAATCAGATTTGTAGGCCTTTGTTATCAATAACTTGATCACAAAATTGCGGTTTTTAATGTCTTACATTTCATCACCTTACGTAAATTACTTTGACATGAAGAGGAAAATGTGGTTGCCACTCTGAGTGCCACTAATCCAATTTAAGCTGACAATTATAATTATAAAGACAAAATCAAGTTGCTTGTCAAATAATTAGTACATATTTTTAACACCAATATTGATTGACAAAGCGTGACTTTGCCCAAAAATATTGTGTATGTTTTAAATGTGTTTAATAACCCAGCTGACCTTTAAACCGATTATGGTGGTGTGTTAGTTAAATTATTTGTTACTTTTTGTGGAATTTAAACACTTGAGTCACTTAGCAATTTCCCAGAATATGGTCAAATTAAAAGGGCCTTAATTGCCAACCAACAAAAAGAAAACATTACTACACAAAAGACACACTCACAAATATAATTTTTATTCACAGTTTGAGGTTTTATTCACAAAATTATTATGGAATATTTTGGTTACTGCTAACTCATTATCATAAATATAAACTTTAACCATAATTTAAGTGAATATTTTTGGTATTTTTTTGAGGTTTAGTAATTTTAATTGTAGGTTTTTATTTTCTGAATTATGAGGTTCGAATCATGGTTCAAACTTTTGTAAATTGAGCGGCAAAGTTTTCGGAAGTTTATAAAGTGTGACAAATGTGATGCGGTTGTTGACCCTTTGGGTCAACATAAAAATATTTTTTTTTCCACAGTAGGTGAAAGAATAACAATCTTGATTATTTTTCTTAGCTCCTTAATAATAAGAAATTATAAAATGGTTACAACTATGCTTATTATTATATGACAAAAACTGTCCGTTTTATTGCTATCAAAGTGGAAATTTTTCAAGAGTTTTTGTACTGCTTTAGGGAAAACAAAAAGAGATTATATACATATATATTCTATCAAAAACCATCGAAAATTGGTCAATAAAACACAAAATATTCATTGAACCAAATTTATTGTATTGTCTTCAAAGCACACTTCTTCCACAAAAATATGCGTATGTCAACAGATAACCTAATTATGAAAACAATCTGCATACGCATTTCCTGGAAAATATATTAGTTCTACGTCTTCCACTCACTGAAAGCGATTGTCTCGAGGTACTAATTTGAGTTTCGGGAGGGGGGAAAAAGTCAGTCAGAGCCATATCAGGTGCATACTGTAGATGCTCGATGATAGTTATTTAGTTTTTGGCCAGCAATTCATCCACAGTTCACAAAAATTTATGAATTTTCTTTACACAAATCTGAACTTTTCGACGAATTTGTTCTCTCTAACGCAGCTTAATGCTCAGCTAATATTCTCCACATACCATCGCCTGATCTTCTGGCAAGAAACTCAAGCCAAATGAGAGAAAAATCCCTATTACCTTAACTTTTGAAATAGTTTTTTCGGTTTTGACACAGTTGGAAAACGCCATTCCAAAGCTTGTTAAGTGGTTCACATGTCAAACTCATGAACCCACATCTCAAAACCTGTTACAGTGCGTTTTATGAATGCGGGATCGTAATTGAAGTGCTCTATAATATTTTCAGCGATCTTTACATGATTGAGTTTTTGAAGAATGTTCAAGTCTTTCGGAACTATTCAAGCGGCAAAGCATTTCGTGTCCTAATAATCTTCTAAAACAGAACTAATCGGTTCGTGAGACACAGAAAATGCAAAGATGACGATTTTCAGTCACAAATTTCTTCACTTTATCAATGTTAACTTCAATTGAAGACATTGATGGCCAATCGGAGTAAGGCAAAATCTTCAATAACTTATGCACGTGCTTTTGGAGAAATGGATTCACAATAAGCTTTGCTAATAACATTTTAAGCAGTTCTTCATTCGAAATTCCATTTGCAATATAAAATGTGAGACAAATTCTTTGCTCAATATTTTTATAAATTGTAAAAATCGCAAAACACACTTGAGATGAACTGAACTTTGCTCAATATTTTTATCAATTGTAAAAACCGCAAAACACACTTGAAATGAACTGACGAAATTGAACATTGTAAGGAAACTAAATGATTAATTTCCATACACGGTGGCGTACCAATTGCACTACAATAAGAAGTTCAAATAACTTTGTTTTTGTAATCAATATATTTCATTTACTGTTATTGTGTAGAAAATTCAGTTTTATTTTATATAAATAATTTGTTTTGAAGATGATAGAAATTGAATGACTTTCACGCTTATTCCCGCATATGCGGCACCTAATCAGAAAATTATTTATTGCGACATCGCCTCTATTTCTGTTTTAATGGACTGCTTCAATTAAATCAAATCCCTTCGTTTCGTTTTGTACACCTCTTGAAATAACCCCATAAAAAAAAAGTGTGGTGCAGTCAGGTAAGGTGACCTTAGAGGCCAGTGAAAAGTGAAGTTTCTGAATATTAATTTGTTGGGGAATTTTTGTTAGAGCTCCACCATAACTAGTCATAACGTGTGTAGTTGCTCCATCTTGCTGGAACCAAATACTGTTGAAACGGATACATTTTCGACGCAATTCTGGATCAAAAAAACTCTTTCAAAATATTTAAATAATGTTCCTCATTGGCAGTTACTGTCACGCCGTAGCGCGATTCGTGCGCCTCCCGTTTAATTAATTTTCGCTTTAGTATAGACGACTTGGCGACAAAAATAATTTTGAAAATCCCTTCAATGATCCCTTCTTTGTAATCCTTTTGGCACAAAGTAAATGGAAAAAGATAAGCAAAGTATTTTCAAAAAAAATTAATTATTACAACGGTGCGATTTATGGATAAAACTCAATATTTTATTGCTGTAAATTTTCAAGAATGAGAATCCTTTGACGGAAAAGATGAATACATTAACATACAACTGTAAAGAGCAAATTAGACAGAATAATAATTCAAAATATTAAGAAAGAAATACAAACTTATTTTGAAAGAAGTATTTGGAGCCATATGGAGATCAATTTTACTCGATTTAAGATCATTTTGATCTCCTTATGGCATCAAGTACCCCTTTCATCAAAATAAATAAGAAAATTTTTCGAAAAAATTTGTATACTTATTTTTAGTAAGTACTATTTTCAAGCCCAAAATTTAAAATTTTAATTAATTTAAATTTTTAATTTTAAATTTTAATTAATTTTAAATTCAAAAATTTTTTTTTTCTAATTTTAAAATTTAGTTAATTTAAACTTATTTCCTCGTATCATGTAAAATTTGCTAGAATTGAGTATTTTCGTGTACATATTTTGACTATGTTTTAAACCCAAATTTAGTACGCACTTTTTTTATGTATTGAGAGAGAAACTCACGCTTTAATATAATAAATGAATAAATTTATTAGAAACTAGTGGACCCGGCAAACTTCGTTCTGCCTTCAAAGGTGGCAAATTAATGATTTACAATTTTCAGGATAGATGGTTCTGTATTTAAATTTTTGTTAGAAAAGTTTGGTTATTTAAATGAATGCTTTTGATACTTTTTTTGTAAAGTTTTTAAAAATTATTTAATTTAAGTCAATTTAATGGAGATTTAAAATTACTGCAACGCTTTCACATGTACAACGTTCTTTGTTTGTCTGTCGGGAAACATAGAAAAGTGAGAAGTGAAATAAAGTCAGTATTTGAAAAACTTAAATTTTCTTATAACAGGATCAGAAATAATGGTTTTTTAATTTTTGATTTCTTCGGGTGGTACCACGCCTATTTGTCCAATCCAATCCATATTTGCAGCAGAACTTACAATATGTAAACCAAACTTATATACCAAATTTTGTTCAAATACCGTTAGCAGGAGCAGAAATAATGGATTTTTAATTTATGGTTTGTATGGGAGGTACCACGCCCCATTGTCCAATCCCGCCCATATTTGCAGTAGCACTTAAGATATGTACACCAAACCTACGCACCAAATTTTGTTCAAATACCGTAAGCAGGAGCAGAAATATTGGATATTTAATTTGTGGTTTGTATGGGAAGTACCACGCCCCTTTGTCCAATCCCACCCATATTTGTAGCAGCACTGGAAACATTTACTACAAACATTTAAAAAAAGAATTAGCCAAATCGGTGTAGCCGTTTTACAATTTTAGATAAATCAAAAAAAGTGGGCGTAAAAGTGGGCGTGGTAATTTTTTCCCCCCTCATAAAAACCTAAGTTGGACTACGACGAACATTGAAAAAAAAAATTATTCAATTCGGTCCAGCCGTTCTCAACTGATGTCCTTACCAACGAACGGCATTTGATTTTTATTTATATAGATTTGTTTCGAAACAATCATTTATTTCATATATTAATTCGTTTCTTTTTTCTTTTCTTTTTGCCAGTAATGATCCCATTTTTATATCAAAATATAAAAAAAAAACCTAAAATGAAAATGTAGCCTCATGCAATTTCGTCTCTTAATCTGAATCAGAAATCTGAAAAACGAAACTTTCTTGGCAGAGAAGCAGTCTGGCGCCGAATTACGAGGATTAAAAATGCTTCAAATAATTTATTTCCTAAATTTACGATGCTAAGCTTTCACAAATATTCACTGTTATTCAAACATTTTATGATGATTTTTTTAATTAAAAACTATCAAATGAAATACAAACAAAATATTTCATTAACTAAATCAGAATCGAAATTGTTCCCAATTCTGTTTCGCGTATATGAATAAAAATCAAAATTGTGGTTATTTTCGTTTTGGTCGTATGAAACAGAAACAAAATTCAATGCAATTTTGATTCAGTTGTCGTGATCAGAATCAAAATTACAGGGTTGCCCATATTCGACGGACCCATCTGGCAACGCCATAACT
>JAHXMU010000675.1:353651-364607 GCA_019455685.1 Philornis downsi
AAGCGCTGGAAATTGTGTAACAGAACATATGGCAGGACTATGTATATATATAACATATATAAAAAATATAAATATATAAAAATATATATATAAAATATAATGTATATATAAATTTATATTAAAATATATATATTTTATGTTAAAAAAATAAACAAAATAATCTGATTCTTAATAATCACATTTCATATTTCTTAAAAAAAATCATTGAACTCGATGTCTCATCGGCATTAAAGAAGTCTTTACGTGGACAATATAAAGTTGCAGTGAGCGCTGTTCTTTTTATTTTTAGGATAATTTTTTTTAGGATAATTAATTATTAAATAATTATTAATTATTTAAAAACACATTTCACACAATTTCAAAATATAAATAATAAAATAATTTCCAAAATTTTGTTGATGTCTATATATGATCTTGCAAAACTATTTATTCATTTGACGATGTAGATTTATGATGTACATTTATTTGTTGTTTATATCAAAGAACTTATAAAATGGTCTATTATATTTTGGACTATATTCACTACATATATAATTTGTCAATCGGTTTCTGAATATTTTGCAAACTGGCTGCTATGTAATAAAAGATTGAATGGAACATTAACTAGTCATAAAGTCAGAAATTTGATTAAAGAAGCAAGAATAAAAATAAAAATCCTTCGAAACAGTCAATCTCTCTCTTTATACCTTCTTGGTCTAAAAATTCCCAAAAGCAAAGGGATTTCCCCCTCCGGCTGGCAACAATGGCTCAAACATTCATGACGTTTATGATGACATAAGATGTCTGTGTCAGTGCTGAACTCTTAAAATTTAAATTGAAAACAATTTATATCGCAACAGTCATAGCTGACATATGCACTACCTGCAAAAGCATTTTGCCGACTCTTCGCCTGCCTAGAGAATCTTAATCCAATTCGCCTTTACTCTCATGCCAAAAATGTTACTCTCTACTTTTCAGTAACCCTCTCATGAGGTGTTAAGGGGAAAAAGACGCATGAACACAAAACAATTTCATAAATTTTTCAATTTTATAAATGAAACACAGCCTAAAATGATGAAAATGTTTTAGATTGATGGATAACTCCATGTTGGGCTATGGCTGTGCGTTTGTTAGCTCGCTCGTTCTATCGTTTGTTTATTCGCACAATGACAACGTCAAAATATTTAATACAGCCAGCAGAGCGTAGTGTAAACCGTCAGCTGTAGCAGCAACAGCAGCAGCAACTACAACGTTTGAAGGTAAACCACTGATACTGCCATCACAGTCCGCTCACTTCCATGCTGCGCCATATTTTACCACCAAGAATCTAAATATCGTGCAGACGAATATCATGACGATGGCAATGATGATGACTCAAACAAAAGTAGACAAGGAAAAGAAGACGTAATTTGAAGTAAAAGAGAAATATAAGAAATGTACGTACGTACACAGCCTTACGTTGCCTTACGTTACTTAGTTGCTAAGTGATAGATTTGTTTCGTAAATTAAAATAACAGCAACAGCAAATAGCAAATCAAACAATCAAGATGCTAATACCCTTTGGGCTGTAGCATCGTCCCTCCTCCCCATTTCAACGAAACAAAAGCGGTGCTTGGGAGCGGCAGAGAAAGATATTAAATGGCAAATGACTGGATGAGTGATGTGAGTGAATTGCAATTAACAATGAAGGTTATACATTGAGCATAATAAACGTTTGTACGTAACATAATGTTAACGTAGCGTAATATGCCAAATGCTACAGTCGTAATGTGCCACATGGGCACTACGATATGAAGGATCTATGAAAATGTGACTTTTGACAAGTTTGTGGCAATTTTTTTTTATATTTTCTTGTAAGAATCCAAAAAGTCAAATAATACATAAAATCTATGATCCAGGGATATGTAAAGCTCTTTTGGTAAATGTGGCCTCAAACGCCACCAGTTTAGTTGCTGAGATAGTTGATCTACAAAGGGGAAATATTGACATAACAGAGATTTGTTCTAGATCTAATGACGTTATCAAAGTTGGCTATTACAATTACGTGGTCACAAAACTTGCAGACCTGACGTATAGATGGTGCCAGTAGCGTGAAAAAATTATTTTGATGAAAAGTGGCAACCCTATAAAACATGCGTTTTACAAATTCAAAGGGCCACGTTGTTTAGTGCTTAGTATTTTTATTTGATCCATCAAAAATAAACGATTTCATAGAAAAAATTGTTCACCGTTGTGTAATTCAACATATATATTTGAAAGGTCTCAGTCCAACCAATATTAATATTAAACAAGATTCTACTCTGGGGAAGTCTACTGTTTCGTTTTGGAATGTAAAATATTGGGTAGGAGAGTTTAAACAAGACCGTACCAGCTGCCAAAACGAACACGGTAATGGTCGACCAATTGATAAATCCACGCCAGACATGGTTAAGAAAATCACCGACTGAACGGCTACCTGAAATCATAGGCATTTCAAAAAGTCCTATTTATCGTATATTGACCGAAGATTTGAAGATGAGAAAGCTGTGTGCAAGGTGGATGCCGCACTTGCTTCCAATAGAGGAAAAACAGCTGGGTGAAGATGTTTCAGTAGAGTGTTTGCCGATGTTTCACTGCAATATAGCCAAATTTAGGGTAGATTGATAACCATGGATGAGGCATGGATCCACCACATCCACCTGAGACAAAAGAACAGTCAAAGCACTGGACTGGAATGGGAGAATCGTGTCTAAAGAAAGCGAAGACGGTTTTATCTGCAGACAAAGTCACGGCGTCTGTTTTTGGCATGGTATTATTTTTATTGATTATCTTTAGAAAGGAAAAATCATCAACGGCGAATATTACGCCAATTTATTGCAGCATTTGGTGTTAAAATTATGGAAAAAAGGCCGCATTTAACGAAAAAGAAAGTATTGTTTCATCAACACAATGCTCTAGCTCACACATCCGCAAATGTGGTGACCAAAATTAATGAATTAAAGTCATCACACACCTCCATTCGCCAGGTTTAGCTCCCTCAGACTATTTTCTATTTCCAAACTTGAAAAACGGCTCGATGGTACAAGATTTGCCAACAATGAAGAGATGAAGTCTGCGGTTGATGGCTTTTTGAAGAAGTTTGACTAATTAAGCTAATGAATATCGCTGGAAAGAGTGTATCGAGCTAAAAAGAGATTATGTTAAAAAATAAACAAAATTTTTCTCAATTTTTCTGGGTCTTCTTTGTCAAGTCGGCTAGTTTTGGGACCGATCTCAAAGGTGCCAGAATGAGGGGAATGAAAATTACCAGAAGTAAGTTTATCAGGCAAATGATGTGCAACTAAATTCAATGTAGCTGCTTAAAAAATATGTGTCTAATATGCCTAAATATATGGATTGGATATATTGCAGACTTTTTCAAATTTTTATATAGAATAATAAATCAAAATAGGTGACATAAACTTATTCTACTGCGTAGTACTAAATAGAAATTACAGAGGAAAAACTAAATACCCGAAAATCGGCCTAGACGTATGGGAATTACACGAAAGGATGTGATAACATTCTCGGTTTTCAATCTGAGTCCCGGCTTTGGCCAACTCTTAATGCGTACAAATTTTCAGCAAATTTAATGCAACTAAATAAAAGACACTAAGCTAAGGATATGCGGGTAAAATGGACACAATTTCTATTTGAAACAAAAACATTCTCATTGGTTTTCATTTTACCTAAAACGTAGCCGGTAACTCACATTGATTTAGTTTTTTCGTTAAAGCATAATGAACCAGATAATTTGATTTGGGGCACTGAAATGAAACTACTGTTTCATATAGTTTGGTTTCCTAACCTGAATCAGAAACCTGATGCAATTTTCGCTTCATGGCGAAAAAGAGGTGTAAAACCATTTTACGAAAGGTAAAAATGTTTCATATATTTTATTTTCGAATTTTATAGTAGACACCAGGTTCTCATACATTGGTACTGCTATTAAGGAAAATTAATTATTTCTATATTGCAAATTTCCTAATGGAATACAAGCAAAAAGTTTCATAAACTGAAAAAGAGTAAAAATTGTTTCATATTTCGTTTCTGTTTTATGATTTAGAACACGAATAATTTTAACCTCATTTCAGATTTATGAATCAGAAACAATATGTAATTCAATTATTTCGTTTTTTGTTGGAATCAGAATAAAAAATGTCCATATCTATACTGCGGACAGGAGAAGCTGAAATCAATCAGAATTATTTTGCCGTTTGCTTCGTAGTGGCTTTTCGAATTTAATTTAATATGAAATAAATAAACTTATTTGTGAAACCGATTATTCTCTATAAAATTAGTTCAAATGGGTTTTATATCCAATATTATTTGTGATTGAGTGGCTTATACCAAAAATTCTTGATATAATTTACAATTTGTATGCCACTAAGGAAGGAAGTGGGAGATAAGAGAAAATATACTGTACTCGAATTTCATTAAATTTTAAAGAAGAAGAAATCAAAATTCTGCCGTTTTCAATGTCTGATTGATAATTGATTGATTGACTAGACAGTTCAGCACTTATGGCATACATTCCGGCAAAAAAGTAAATAAAGTAAATTTTTTGTTGGTGAGAAGAGAGAATTGGCAATTAAAAAAATTATGTGCCTTTATTACAAAATTTAAATACAACTACTAAAAGTGGGTTCGACGAAAAGATGTAAAAACGTTACAAAGTATGATTAAGCAAGGAATTGCTCACCTAAAATCGTCGCTTAAAGGGATTGTCAAGATTACTTTGTCGCTGCCCTGTATATTGACGCCGATTTTGAGTGCGATGTGTCATTTAGTTTGTTTACGGCACTGACTTTTGTTAGTTCATCTAAAGCATGTCTTGTGATTTTTACTTTACAACGGATAAAAATATTGAATAAATTATTTTTCTTAAATTTTACATTGCAATTGGAATTTTGTGTAACGAATAGCCACCCGATTATTTGTGAAAAACATCTATTGGTTATGTAACAAATTTTGAATGAATTATTATGTTTGTATTCTGCAGATAATTGCTAAATTTTACAAATTTATTTTTAAATAATAAATAAAATTATATAATAAATATATAATATATATAAAACTAGCCGACCCGGCAAACGTTGCCTTGCCTTCAAATTTTATTTTTATTGGAAATGTTTCAATGTTAAACAAAATTCTGCTTAAATACCGTTAGCAGGAGCAGAAATAATTGCTTTTTAATTTGTGGTTGTATAGGAGGTACCACTCCCCATTGTCCAATCCCGCCCATATTGGCAGCAGCACTTACGATATGTACACCAAACCGATGTACTAAATTTTGTTCAAATACCGTAAACAGGAGCAGAAATATTGGATATTTAATTTATGGTTTGTATGGGAGGTACCACGCCCCATTGTCCAATCCCGCCCATATTTGCAGTAGCACTTAAAATATGTACACCAAACCTACGCACCAAATTTTGTTCAAATACCGTAAGCAGGAGCAGAAATAATTGATTTTTAATTTTTTGTTTGTATGGGAGTTACCACGCCCCTTTGTCCAATTTGACCGAATTGTAAATCTAAACCATCCCGGGCACCACCCAGATGCATATACAAAAATTTATGCAAAGCGGTCCAGCCGTTCTGGAGTTTTAAGCATCGGAACAAACCACTATTCATTTTTATATACCTAGTCCTGCCATATGTTCTGTTACACAATTTCCAGCGCTTATCGTTCAAAACTTCTTGCGGGAATAGAACCGTTAACTTTTTTTTCAGAACATATGCACTGATTAGTGAAGAATAGTAGTCAGTTTGGTTTCAGTTTGCAATCTATTAACATGGAGTGGGGCGTTAAAGAGAATCGAGTCGGCGTAATAGCGTTGCATAAGTACGGAAAGAGTGCTGGCCAAATTTTCGAGTTGCTAAAACCACTCGGTCCAAGGAATTGGAAATATCAACCAGATCCATGTCTAGGCTGATTCGGGATGATCTGCATATGAAAGCCTATCGTCGGTCCACGGGGCATCTTCTAACTCCTCAGCTAAAAAAAATTAGGCTGGAAAGATGCAAGCGACTTTTGCAGTGGCACGCGGACAATGGCCATGAAAACATTCTGTTTACGGATGAGAAAATTTTTACCGTGGAAGAAGTTTTCAACAAACAAAATGACAAGATTTAAGCCACTTCATCTAAGGAAGCGAAAAAAGTTGTTCCAAGGGTTCAACGTGGCTATCATCCCTCTTCCGTAATGGTTTGGTGGGGGGTCTCCCACCATGGTGTCACATCCCTCCATTTCTGTGAAAAGGGCGTAAAAACTGGTGCAAAGGTTTACCAAAAAGATGTGTTAGAGGGTGTTGTGAAGGGTTTGACCAATACCCTTTTCAATGGACGTAAATGGATCTTCCAACAGGACTCTGCTCCTGCGCACAAAGCTTAAACCACGCAGGAGTGGCTCATAGTTAATATTCCTGGCTTTATAGCAGCAGAAGATTGGCCATCAGGGAGTTTAGATCTCAATCCACTGGATTATGCTTTGTGGTCAGAATTGGAGAAGATGGCTTGCAAGACTCCCCACAGAAATTTGAGAAGCCTTAAAACAGCATTAACCAGAGCAGCGTCCTCGATCTCCACGGAAATCGTACGTGCGGCTATAGCCCAATGGCCACACCGTTTGAAAGCTTGTGTTAAAGCAAAAGGCGGCCATTTCGAGTGAATACAATTTTTTTAATAACCAATATTGTCTTCTAATAAATGAAATAATTTTGAATACAATATGAATATGGTTTTGTTTTATCGCGTTTTATATTTGTAACAGAACATATGGCAGGACTATGTATATAGATAAATAAAAATTAAAAAACATCGAATGCTAGAAACCAAAGTTTTTATTTTAAGGAATCATTTTTCTACACTAAACAGTTTACCAAACTTTGATACCTTGTGCGTGCCTATCCTTCCAAAAAGATGATTTTAAACATACATTTTTTTTTTTATTTTTTGTATTTACGCCAACATTTTCACTCCACTTTTTTCGTAAAAATAAAAAAAAATATTTTTCTTTGTTTAATGGTTCAACAAACTTTGGTCATTGTTACGTATCTGATTCCAAAATAATGACTTTAAACATGTAATCAAAATTTAAAATTTCTAAGTCGCTCAAATTTGTTTACAAAAACCAAAGGTCATTACTTACTTTACCTATTCTTATTTTCTAACCAAGTCTAACCGAGACTTCTTATAAGAAACTTTCTTTTAGAGTATAAAAATAAATGTATTTCCCAGTTACGGCACAAATTTTTCGATTTGTTTTTTCTTCTTCCACAAGTTCTTTCAAAGTTTTCCTTGCTCTATTACACTTTGTTGGGTTTTTACAACTTTTCGTCGATTAGCAGTTGTATTTAGACTTTACACGTAATTTTTTAATTGCCAATTCTCTCCTCTAACTAACAAAACAATTATAAATTGGTTTAAAATATTAATTTTTGCGAGTCATTTTTATTTATGCTGCTATCAAATTTGTTTTAACATTTAATAATTTTCGTTTAAAACCTCTATATTTGACTACCACAAGCAGAGTTCCAAGCCGTCAGGCTTCATCTCCTGCCGATTCCAATTTAAACCGGCGGCAACTGATTTTCGGAGCAAAAGCATTTAAATATACTCAAGCAAGAAGAGTTTTAAGAGTTTTACCACTAGTAACTTAGAGGTAACTTAGAATCAAAGCCCTAAACTAATTTGTACATGGATTCCAGCTACTAGAACTATTAGACGAAAAAATATGGCCAATAAGTGTGTGTAAATTTACAGATTATTAATTATTTTGAGCGCACGATTTCAAGCTTATAATATAATATTTGACTTTTCTAAATGAGAATTTTATATGAAAACACTTTCTATAAGAAAAATTTGTACAAAACGCTTTTTTATACGAAAAGTTCCTACAGAGATACTTTTCTGTTTGAAAAGTTCCTACGAAGACACTTTTTTATACGAAAACTTCGTATGAATAGACTTTTTTACACGTAAAGTACGTACGAAGATACATTTTCGATTGATAAATATTGTTCAACCAAAGCCCTAAACTAATTTGTACATGGATTTCAGCTGCTAGAACTATTAGACGAAAATATACTACCAATAAGTGTATGTAAAATTACAGATTATTAGTTGTTTTGAGCGCGCCTATAATATAATATTTGACAGTTCGAATACTATATTTTTCAAACCTAAAGAGTAACAACTCTTTTACCTCCAATGATACTTTTGTCAATGTTGTATTTCTGAGTTTGACTGTTCCTAATAAGTTCCATCACATAGTTTAAACTCAACAAAATTGCCAAAATAACTAAAACTAAAAAAAACTAATAGTAGTTTTTTTTCTTACTTTATTATCATTCATTATTTATTATTATTTATTTATTTTACAAAAATCCAACAATATTCTGATTTATTCTTCAGAAATTCTTGAGTTTACTGTTAACTTATTCTTAAAAATTTTAAATACAACACATTTTTTGCTATCCAGCTGATGATATTTCACTAATCTTAAAATTAGATTCTATACATATATCTGTATATGTAATATCTGTATATATAAAGTATCATATCTCTACGTGAAATTTTATGTGAAAAGACTTTTCTATATGAAAAGTCCCAACGAAGACACTTTTCTACATGAGAAATTTGTGTGAAGATACTTTTCGATATGAGAAGTTCCAACGAAGACACTTTTTTACATGAGAAGTTTATATGAAGACACTTTCTATGTGAAAAGTTCCAATGAAGACACTTTTTTATATGAGAACTTTATATAAAGACACTTTTCGATAGGAAAAGTTTCAACGAAGACACTTTTTTATATGAAAAGTCCCCATGAAAACACTTTTCTAAATGAGAATTTTATATGAACACAATTTCTATAACAAACGTTTCTACGAAGACATTTTTTTATATGAGAAGTTTGTATGAAGAGACTTTTCTGTATGAAAAGTCTGGCAGACACTTTTTTATATGAGAAGTTTATATGAAGACACTTTTCTATATGAAAAGTTCCAATAAAGACACTTTTTTTTACATAAGAACTTTATATGAAGACACTTTTCTATATGAAAAGTTCCAACGAAGGCACTTTTTTATATGAGAAGTTTATATGAAGACACTTTTCGATGTAAAAAGTTCCAGCGAATACACTTTTTCACATGAGAAGTTTATATGAAGACACTTTTCTGTATGAAAAGTTTCAACGAAGACAAATTTTTATATGAAAAGTCCCCATGAGAACACTTTTCTAAATGAGAATTTGATATGAACACATTTTCTATAAGAAAAGTTTCTACAAAGACACTTTTTTATACAAAAATTCCTACGGAGACACTTTTTTATATGAGAAGTTCATATGAAGACACTTTTTTATATGAGAAGTTTATTTGAAGACACTTTTCTATATGAAAAGTTCCAACGAAGACACTTTTTTATATGAGAAGTTTATATAAAGACCCTTTTTTATATGAAAAGTTCCAACGAAGACACTTTCTATATGAGAAGTTTATATGAAGACACTTTTCGATGTGAAAAGTTCCAGCGAAGACACTTTTTCACATAAGAAGTTTATATCAAGACACTTTTCTATATGAAAAGTTCCAACGAAGACACTTTTTCTATTTGAAAAGTTCTTACGAAGGCACCTTTTTATATGAGAAGTTTATACGAAGACGCTTTTCTATTTGAAAAGTTCCTACGAAGACACTTTTTTATATGAGAAGTTTATATGAAGACACTATTCTACATGAAAAGTTCCAGCGATGACACCTTTTCACATGAGAAGTTTATATGAAGACACTTTTTTATATGAAAAGTCCCCATGAACACACTTTTCTAAATGAGAATTTTATATGAACACACTTCCTATAAGAAAAGTTCCTACGAAGACATTTTTTTGTACGAAAAATTCCTACGGAGACACTTTTCTGTTTGAAAGGTTCCTACGAAGACACTTTTTTATACGAAAAGTTCGTATGAATAAACTTTTTTACACGTAAAGTACGCACGTAGACACATTTTCGATTGATAAATATTGTTCAAGATAATTTTCTTTATGTAAAAATGTCTATGAAAAGTGCCGATGAAGACACTTTTCTATAATATAAGCAAGTAAACAAATCGACAGTTTACTGATAATCGGTGGAACTTAATAAAAAAATAATAATGCTTCATAGAATGAGAATCATTATTTAAATTTTGGTTTTAGGGACGAAGGGAATACTTGTTGATCCTTGAAATAAAATTACACCTGCTTGCTGCTCTGTTTTAGTTTATCAAATCAATTGATATGATCTAAAATATATGGTTGGATATCTTTTTGATAATCAACACTTGTCTTCAACTCTTGAAATTCCCTTTAACTCATTTCTTTTGTTATTAAGCAGGGGGCTAACTAATGTTGTTTTCCGGCAAAAAATGACAGGATAAGTTCCCAACATAAAACCGATTGAAGTGAAACGTTACGTTATTCCAAATGCGTTTTTCGATTCGAATGTAATCGTTTGCTGATGTAAAAATATACACGAAATCTACGCTAAAGGCACCGAAGGACGAATGGCTATCAATATTTTCTAGCTATTTGTTTTTTTTTTATTTCTGGGTTGTAGCAACATGATTTCATAAATTGGTCGGCATAATGATTTGTTGAAATTGTTTCCTTTTTTCCATATTTCCTTGTCCTTGCTGTCCGACACAAATGAAATCGAGTGGAAATGTTGTTGAAAAGGAACCCTTTTTTCATGTTTCCACATCTTTCTTGTTGTTGTTTCTTACGATGTTTGATTTTCCATTAGGCATGTTTCTTTTTTTTTGCGGTTATTATTAATATTGTTTTTGGTCCTTTCCATGTGGTCATGTCTCACGCTCCACCGACACGTAACGACGTAGACCACAATCAACAAACAACTCCTTGCAACTCACTCTCACCCATCCACCCACACAGATCTTTGGACACGGACA